>JAJIBD010026785.1:0-165645 GCA_021461705.1 Cryptotis parvus
GCATGTTTGATTAGCAGTCTGAAGCTCATCTAAAGAAGCATATCAAAAAGAAGTTTTCTGTGTCCATTTATAGCATGGTTGTTCCAAATTCCATATTGTGATGAATTTGGTATGTATCCTTTATATTTTAGTAATATTTTTCAGTCAGCACACAAAATATTAATATTTTTCAGATACTTGGGGGTAAAACCATTTACTTAATGATTTTCAAGATTTGTAAGTTTTGTCAGTAGTTCAAGTAATGCTTGGGGGAAAAAAAGCCTGCACCAGTTGATATTCCCACAATGCATAAGGATCCTTTTCCCTGCCTCCCCACTTGTTCTTTTTTAATGTATCAGCTGATATCTTGTCATTTTGCTTTCTAGTTTACTGATGATTAGTGATATGAAGCTTTTTTTCATATATCTTTTTGCCATTTCTGATTTCCTTTGTGGACATTTCTATTCTCCCCATTTTAATGGGGTTGGACTTTTAATTGGAAGTTCTACCAGTGGTTTATTTAGCTTGGATGTTAACCTTTCATTAGATTATAAGTGGGCAAATGATTTTTCCCAGCCAATGGGATATATTTGTATTTTGTTTATTAGTTCCTTTGAGGTGCAGATGCTTCTTAATTTAACGTCCATACTTCATAGATACTGAAACAGTTTATATTCCCACCATCAGTGAGCTAATGTTACTAACTTATTGCAGTGATTAAAAGTCTTGTGCATTGATTTTGGAATTTGGAATTTGGAAAAAAAATTGTAAACTTGTGATCTTCTCAAGTTTACAACCCCGGAAGCCCCTGGGCTGCTTCCACAGTGGGGCTGAGCGGCACAGCTGTGGGTCTGGAGTGTCTCTCTTCCGGGGTTGCTGGCTGTGGTGGTGGGAGCTGTGTCGGCAACCCGGAAGAGAGACACTCCAGACCCAACCACTCCAGACCCACAGCTGCGCTGCTTGACCCCACGTGGAAGCAGCTCATAGATCTCCCCGAGGACAGTAAATGGCTCATCCATCCCCTGGCCGAGTCCAGCATAGCTCCAAGGGTTTGCTCTCTAATGTGGGGAGGGCCACACTGCCGGACTTGGAGCCGGGGTTTTGGTTTCTTCCTCCCTTCCTCCACCTCCATGTCGGAAGATGTGGCTGCAAGTTGACCACTGTGCCAACAGTCTTAGACAATACTGGAAGTTAGGATCAGGTCCTTCCCAGGATCTTTCACATTATACACTGTATACAGTTCTAGGCAGGTTCTAGATGTGGCCCGTCATCCCAGTGAGCCTAACAAGAAGCCCGAGGAACCCCCACACCTTGAGGGCAGTCATTCTCAACATCCAGATGCCACAGCTCCTCAGAGCTCCACCTAAGAGAAAAAGCAGATCTCTTCCTGTTGAGGTTCATCAGTAAAGCTCGAGATCAGAGCCTACTACTTGAGAATGTACAACCTACGCGGCAGAGCCTGGCATGCTACCTGCGTTGTATTTGATATGCCAAAAACCAGTAATAGTTACAGACTTCATTCCCATGACCTGAAGGAATGGTTTGAGGCTCTTCAGGTTCCTGGAGAGAGCAGATGCCCTTGGGCTACACTTGCTTGCTACAGGACGTATGGAGATGTTACTGGTGCCCGCTCGAGCAAATCGATGAACAGTGGGAAAACAAGTGATACAAGTGATTTCAGTCAGCAATTTTCCACAAAAAATTGCTAAAAAAATTGTTAGAAAATAAAACAATTTTTCCTAAAAATTTTTGTTTTGAATTAATGATCTTACAATAAATAACAGTAGTTGTTAACTAACCTCTTCTCTCAAATAGGTAAAATAAATTTAGAGCCAATTTATGCAAGTACATTTTTAAATTCATTTTTTTTTTTACTTACCATTGGTTAAAAATACTGGTAACGTTTCAGAATATAGCTTCAGAACTCTAAATGTTGACGTCTCCAAGCAAGCAATCAAAGTTGCACAGCAATCATGCCATGCGAGTAAATCAGAGACTCATTGACATGGAGCAGTTCACCATGACCAAGTATCTGAACATGGCATTAAAGTACTGTAGGCTAAGTCAAGCTCGATATAACTTGTAATGGCCTGATAAACAAAGATATGGGCTAACTGTATGGAAGAGGCCTAATAAGTATGACTTTTAGGCAACCTTTTAAATAGACCTGATAGTTTTCTTTGCTCAGGGAAGAGACTATTGACAGCACAAAAGTGTTGTCCAAGTACTATCGATCTTTTACTTTTCTAGAAACAAATTGGAGCATATATTTATTATATTAAGATTTGTTTCTTAATATAAATGGCTTTGTGTGCAGGGATACTTGGGGGTACTTTCAGAGGCCAAATACAATGATGGGAGTCAGATCATGGTCAGACACATGCAAGTCAAGTACTTGTGGAATAGACAGTACCTCCTGGATTATCCCTTCAGCCTGCTGAAGTATAATTTTCAAGGATTAGTTCCTACTTTATTTTGTTTTATTTTATTATTTTTGTTTTATTTTATTATTTTTGTTGTGCAGGGGATTGAACTAGGATCATTTGTGTGTAGGGCAAATGTCTCTCTCTCTATGCTCCCTCTACTGCCTCTGGGTCAATGCCTGTTACCGCATATGGTCCTCTGATCAAGGTCAGGAGTGATTCTGAGTTGGGAGTAGGATCTGAGCAGAGTCAGAATAAATCCTGAGCACTGAACTTGTATTTAGGAACCAACTCAGAGATGATATCCAGTTTGTAACTTCTGCTCATCTGTTTATAAAATTAGGATATTTTTATTATAGTAAATTATAAACAAGAAATTAAACAAGCTCTAGATAACCAGATCCTTAGTTAAAAGTACAGTAAACAAAATACTAAGACAACAAATTATGTTTAAATTCTATATGAAAGTAATTGAAAAGAAAAAGAAAGAAGGAAGGGTAATAGTAATAATTACATCATGAAAATGTTCAAAAAAATCCAAGGTATTTATAAGGATGTATATTTTATTTGGGGGTCATACCTGCTCAAGGATTTGACTCTGTGCTCGAGATCAAGTCCTGGTGGTTCAGGACCATAATGGTGCTGGGGATGAAACTGGCAAATCCAGCACCATATCTGTGTACTATCTCTCCAGCCCCATTTACAAAGATATCTTCTATAACCTTGTTAATCTGACTTTTGTAAATAGTTATTCATATATAATTGTAATCATTTTTAAATTTAATTATTTCATCTGTGCAATTATGTGTTTTCAATATTATGTACCTGTATAAAGAGTGAATAAAGTCTTTAAGCCAAAAAACAAAATCAACCCAAACATAGCTAGAGGTGGCACTGAGGTATGGCAAGCATAGGGATCATTTTTTGATCAGAATTTATAAATAATCACAGGTTTGCACTATCACTTTCCATTTGGAGGAAATGGGTTGGTTTCCCAAAAAAGCAATTAAATATAATCAAATTCCTGGGAGATTCCCTTTTGCCTCATCAGCACCCTATGGGAATTTATTTTCATGGCAAATATTGAGTTTCCAGCAGACCTAGTTCCAACCTAAAAACTGAGCCTGTTTTTAGACAGCCTTCCCGTCTCTATTGCCATTAATTTTAAAAATAATACCATGCTAAGAATCACTCATTATAGCTCTTATCAGTTCCATAGTTTTACATTATAAACTCTTTCAATCGACTATACTTTGATTTCTGAAAGTAGGAAAGTAGAGTTGAGATAGTTATATACTATGACATTAATATAAAAGTCCAAGAATAAGGGCTCTCATAATCTTTATAGGAATGAATATTTAATTTCATTATATTTCCATTGCTTTTAATACATATCAAAATTAATGCATGAGTATAAATTTAATAATTAGGCCAAACTTAAAAATCATAACATTAGTTGTCTGCTTCTAAATATATCCCTACATGTACCAAAGCTTCTTTATCCAGTCATCGATTTTCGGGCACTCTGGTTGCTTCCAGATTCTGGCTATTGTGAATAATGCTGCTATGAACATAAAAGTAGGGATGGTGTTTCCGCTGCGTATTTTTGGTTTCCCAGAGTAGATTCCCAGGAGTGGTATGGCTGGGTCAAATGGGAGTTCAATTTCTAGTCTTTGGAGGAAAGTCCATATTGTTTTCCAGAAAGGCTGTACCAGCCGGCATTCCCACCAACAATGGATGAGTGTCCCCTTTTCCCCACATCCACGCCAGCACTTGTTGTTCTTGCTCTTTTGAATATGTGCCAGTCTCTGTGGTGTAAAGTGGTATCTCATTGTTGTTTTGATTTGCATCTCTCTGATGATTAGTGATGATGAGCATTTTTTCATATGTTTTTTTGGCCATTCGAATTTCTTCCTTGCTGAAGTTTCTGTTCATTTCTTGTCCCCATTTTTTGATGGGGTTGTTTTTTTTCTTCTTGTAAAGTTCTACCAGTGCCTGATATATCCTGGATATTAACCCCTTATCAGATGGGTATTGGGTGAATATTCTTTCCCATTCTGTGGACTGCTTTTGTATCTTAGTCACTGTTTCTTTTGAGGTGCAGAAGCTTTTCAGTTTCATGTAGTCCCATATGTTTATCTTTTCTTCTAGTTGCTTTGTTAGTGATGTTTCACCTTTGAAGATGCCTTTAGCTTCAATGTCGTGGAGGGTTTTTCCTATATTTTCTTCAATGTACTTTATGGATTCAAGTCTGATATTGAGATCTTTAGTCCATTTTGATCTGATTTTTGTGCACAATGGAATACTATGCAGCTGTTAGGAAAAATGAAGTTATAAAATTTGCCTATAAATGGATGGACATGGAGAAGATTATGTTGAGTGAAATTAGCCAGAAGGAGAGAGACAGATACAGAATGACTGCATTTATTTGCATGGCATAAATATATAGGTACATATTATGATACCAATATCCAAGGTCAAGTGAAACATATATCAGGAGGTCTTGTCAAAGGTGGAGATTATCACAAACGTGTGGGAGTCAGAGTTTAGGTAAGACAGAAAATGGAACAGGGGGCTAACAATAGTCGAGGGTACTAATGCCAACCTAGAACTGAGCATTAAATAGAGGCAAAAGGATACAAATGACAACCTTTTTAATGTATGTTCTGTAATCCATAGTCTGGAAGGGAAGGAAAAGAGAAAGAGAGAGAAAGGGAAAGAAATAAAGAACCTGCCATGGAGCAGGGCTGGGGAAGGGGGAGGGAACCGGGGATGTTGGTGGTGGGAGATGGGCACTGGTGGAGGGACGGGTGCTGAAACACTGTATGACCAAAACCCAAACATGAACTTTTTAATTGTATATCTTTTTATTTGTATATCTCACGGTGGTATAATAAAATACTTAAAAAAAAAATAAAAGAGAAATGGTGAAAAAAAATAAATATATCCCTACAACAAAGACCAAAATACATAAAAAGATCATTGATTTTATGCATATTAAAACATTAATTAATTTGACTTCCATAATGGGGAATTCCAGAATTTCCCTTTTTGTAGACTTTTCTTTTTTTTTTTCTCCTTATTTTGGAGTACTGAGGGTCTTTCACTGCTCTTTGAAATATCAAATTTGAAATTATTTTCAATTCAGAATTTAGGTTTAGGCAAATTACTCATTTGACTCAATTGCCAACTTGCTATCTTAGGAGCTCTTTTTTCCTGTAGTGCGCTATCTAGTGTTTTCATCTTCAAGCTATATATTATTACAAATTGGTATTTTTTCCTTCCTTTTGGGGCCGGGACACATTCAGCAGTTCTTAGGGTTTACTCCTGCTCTACACCCAGGGATAACTCCTGGTGGGTATTGGAGACCAAATGTAGTGCCAAGGACAGAAGCTGGGCCGGCCCATACAAGTCAATTGACCAACGCTCTGTACTCTCTCTCCTGCCCATAAATTTTTCTTTCTATTTTTTTCCTTATAGTGTCAGGGATTGAACCTAGGAACTCACACACAGTAGCTAGTGATCTACCACTGATCTATTTTGCTGGTGCCTATTTCTCTTTCATTTTTAAATGCTCTCCAACTATTTACAGCATTACTACAAACCATGTGGGATTAAAATATAGAACAGATGTTGGAATAATGTCTTCTTGTTTAAGATTTCTGTATGATGTAAATTTAATGAAAAAATCTGGCTGACATCAATGGAAGTGATGTCATTTAAGGAACTGGTTTTGCTATACTCATTTCACTGAAAGACAATTTCCAAAAACCTAGCTAGGATAGTAAGTGAAGATTAGTGAATCCATATTTTTAATATTCATAGATATTTTGTATATAAGTTATGAAATATTATTCTTAAGTGTGTTATTTTGGGTTGGAGGTTACACATGACAATGCTCTGGTCTTGCTCCTGGCTCTGAGCTCAGTGATCACTTCTGGTGAGGCTCAGGGGCCATATGCAGTGCTGGGATCAACCTTGGCAAGCATTTACCCCTATTTTATTTCTCGGGCTCCTAGCTTAATGATTTTTATTTCGCAAAAGTTTTAGTCTATGCATTCATTCGATATAAATAGATACCAGTGTTTTACTAAGTGTGGGAAATGGTAATGGCAGATTAAAACTCACCATTGAATATACACAAAGAGACTTAAGTGATAAACTCTAAATATCTGCAGGGCTAGTCACAATGTGTAAAACAAGAGGGAGAGAGATGCAGAGACAGAGAGAGACAGAGAGAGACAGAGAGAGAAAGAGAGGAAACTGGGGTACCTGCTATTGAGTCAGCCTGGGGGTGGACGGGAGGGGGTGGGGTACACTGGTGGTGGTGATGGGGCACTGGTGGAGGGATGGGTGCTGGTATACTGTATTACCAAGAACCAATTATGAACACCTTTGTAATTGTATGTCTCATGGTGGTATGATAAAAAATTTAAAAAAAAATTTAGTCTAGTTGACATTCCCACCAACAGTGGAAGAGAGTCGCTTTCTCTCCCGCATCACGCCAGCACTTGTCCTTGCTCTTTTGAACATGGTGGAGAGACGGGTGCTGGAACTCTGTATGACCACAAACCAGACATGAACATTTTTGTTACTCTGTATCTCATGGTGGTACAATAAAATATTAATTAAAACATTGTAGTCTAATTGAAATATGTAATTTTTTGAAGTTTACCTAAATTTAATATCATTAAATTTGTAGTTCTTTAAATTATAATTCGTAACTTGTCCTTATTATAATACAATCATATCTATCATGTTTAAATATTATGATATCATACACAATTTTAAATATACTTTACTGAAGAGAAAATTAATTTTTATCTTTTTTATTAAATAAAGGATATTTTAGCTGTTGATGAAGTCTTTGTTAATAGAAAGTGGTGAGGGGCATATTCACACCAACAGCATCCACCTAACTTTCCAACCAGACACCTGTCTGTGCTTAGAGCTAAATCTGATTCAATTACTTTACTTTTTAAAGGATTAAACTGTCTGCAAAGATTCAGAGAAATAGCTTCCCCCTGAAGCAGTTCGTTTCGAACACATTTGAGCAGGCTATACCTCTGGACACCTTTGCAGAAAAGCTTTATTTTTATCAGTTTTACATGTCACTCAAATAACGTGAGTCTGCTTTATGGCCAACTTTGACAAAAAATTACTTAAATTCTTCTTAACTCATCTCTTTTCTCATACTACCTGACATTAGATTAGTGTGAATTTCAAACCCTCTTTCCTCCACAGACTCTTGGTCTTCTCACTTTCTGAAAAAATTTCCCCTTGGGCCAACGTTTTTTGATAGAGCAATTGAAATATTATTGCCATGAGGTAATCTCTGTAGATTTTCCTGCTAGGCAAAATAAAGTTTCCAGGACTGACTAAGCAAACAATAATTCGTTCTTTATGGAAGGCCAATGTGGGGTCTATATTTGGGGAAGACTTAAAACCATATCATCAATATCTTTCTTTCATTAAAATCCTGGTGTTGTGATGATTTTATTTTTTATTTCTTAAAAAATGCTTCAAAAGCAACGGAGTAGATAATTGATAATTTCCCTATTGACCATACAGTATGAATAGCACCTCACAACTGGTTACACTGTTGGTGTTGTGTGTGTGTGTTTTCTTTTTTGTAACCCCAGGTGATACTGAGGGTTAATCCATGCTCTGCACTCAGAAATTACTCCTGGCAGTGCTTGGGAGACCATATGAGATGCTAGAATTGAACCTGAGCCAGCCGTGTGCAAGGCAAATGCCCTACACACTGTACTATCACTCCTGCCCCTACACTATGATTTAGTGGCCAGTCCCGTAACATGTGATATATGCTCTGTGAGAATTGAGTTTCCTTTAACGTTAAGGAAATTATAACAAATGCCACTATACCTTGAAGACATATAAGTAAAAGTATAAATGCTTCTAGCCAAATGACATCTATTTTACTTAACCTTGAATCAGATCATATACACAAATTTATTAAACACACATCTAATTCCTACAAGCATTAAGAGACAGCTTTAAGTGACAGCTTAGATAATGCTGAAAACCCACAAACTCATTTTGATCTAGAGTATCTAGAACAGGTTTTCAAGATTTCCCAATTCAAACTTTCATTTCTGGTGAAAAAGTGATTGAAAAAATTTGGGGCAGTGACACACCCAGGGGGTTCAGTGCTGATTTCTAGGTTTATTTTTAAAACGTTTGTCTACACCTGCCAGTGCTCAGGGCTTACTCTTGACTTGATGATCAGGAATCACTCCAGGCAGTGATCTGAAACCATACATAGTGCCTGGGATCAAACCTGGGTTAGCTGTGTGCAAAGCAAGCAGCTTACATCTTACTCCATCCCTGAAGATTGTGTTTGTAAACAAATCTCTCCCCTCTACTAGTACTCTTACTCCGTCTTTTCACAAGAGACACCAAAGTCTACAGATGCTTAATTATTTAGTCATTGGCATAATCTTCACAGAAGGTTGTGTGGAATCTCACACATTCCACTTCATTTTAATGACAGCATATTTTTACAGGCAAATATGCCTGTAGGCAAGACAGAGTTATAATCATATTATCTAAAGTAAGTAAAGTAAGTAAATGGAGCATTAGGAGTATTCTAGTCTTAGCACCCTGGTCTTATGGTTCATGTGTCCTTTCTGTGGAATCTCCTTTATTATAGATGGCTTATTGATCAATTAATTTTCCCTCTCACACCCTCCCATCTTTCATAAAGGGAACAAAAATCATTAGAGACAGTGCCTAGACCACTAGCAATGAAAATTTAAGTGGTCCATTGGAGTTATCAGAGTACTGTTATACTTACTCACACATAGCTTGAGATTTAAAAAATTGAGTTTACATTGATTTTTAAGAATGCAGGTGCTGGTTTCAGGGTACCTGTTACCACCGACACTCACCACCAAATGCCAGTATCTCTCCATGGGCATCCATAGGTTCTTCCCATCTGTCCCCCAACTTCTTCCAAACAGATCCTCAATTTTCCTCAATTATTTGTTCTAGTTTGCTTTCACTGGAAATTTCTATTCCCTTACTTTGATGCTTCATATACCATATGAATGAGATCATTATGTATTTTGTCTCTTTTCCTTGAGCTTTGTTAAACATGGTGCTCTCTCATTTCATCCATGTAGGATTTTTATCATTTTTATTTTTAATGTCACATGTATTATGCCACAGTTTGTTCAATACTTCCTATTGAACAAAGCTTTTCTACAAAGATTTTCTTACTTGGGTGGTCCTGGTGATGCTGTCCACCAGCATGAGCACTGAATGTCCCAAGACCCAACGGAAGTGATACACTGATTGCAGTGGGGCACCATTTGGGATGCTGAAAAACAAATCAGAGTTAGCTGCATGCAGGGTTAGTATTTTATGTGCTATATTATCTCTCTGGCCTCTCTCTTCGTCTTATCTTATTCCACTGGCTACATCTTCTGTTGTTGAATTATTTCTTGACACATCATTCCTTGCTCAGTGTCCAATAATTGACATCTTCAACATTCCAGTTGTCCTTTTTGGGGAAATGGGCCCTATAGACCCAAGGACCTCCAAGACTACATAAACATGGCAGTGCTCAGGGGTCCATGCAGTGCTGGAGAAGAAACTCACTACCTTGAACATGATAATTTTTGGCTCCATCCTGTAAGCTATCTCTTATAGCCCTCCTTGTGATTTTTGTTCATATGTCAGAAATGTCAACCCTTTCCATGACTTTTAAAAAAGTTATGCGAGTAATTTTGAGATTTATTATTTAACTCCTGCTTCTGAGCAGTACCCACTCCAGAAATTCATGTTTTAATTTTCCAATGGCCAAACAATTACGGTATGTATAATAGAATTTCAAGCGTGGTATATCCTAAACTATCTCTATTTTCTTCCATGTCAAAGTTTTTTTTTTTCTCACCTGCATCTTCTCAAGTTCAGCCAACAGCTTCTAGAGCATATGATATGACTAGATGTCACCAGGAATCCAAGATTTTTCTTTAACTTTTTTCTTGAATTAAATTCATGGCGTGGTCCATCAATAAATGCTGGAGATCAGAGGTGACTACAAGAGTATGCCACCCACACGGCAGAGCCTGGCAAGCTACCAGTGTCGTTTTTGATCTGCCAAATACCAGTAGCAATTATAGACCTCATTCCCAGGACCTGATGGAAGAGTTTGAGGCTCTTTATGTTCCTGGAGCAAACAGATGCCCTTGGGCTCTACTAGCATGAGACGGGGCATATGGAAAAGTTACTGGTGCCCGCTCGAGCAAATCGATGATGAATGGGGAATTCAGTGATACAGTGATACAGTGGAAATTCATCAGCAAGCTTGTTCTATTTTAAGTATTTCATCCTTACTTTATTCGTTATTTTGTTCTTCATTAATACCATTTCAATCTATGTGTGCATGTGTGTGTGTGTGTGTGTGTGTGTGTTACGCTATATATATCTAAACTTGTTTGGATTACTTCAATGGCTCTTTTTATAATCTTTTTTCTACATTTTTAACTTCTACATTTATATCACTTGATTAATTATGTAACAGTCAGATTAATTTTAATATAAATTCAATATCATTCCTCCACTTAAAATCCTAAGTCTTATCTCAGTATTTTAGTTTTCCACACATGTAAAAGTTCTACTTCTAAGTAAATTATACAATCACTAAACCATTGGATTGATAACTAGGGAATTATTTTCAGCACTGATTTACTGAGTTTTTTTTTCACAAATGCTTACTTGTTCTGTGAAAAACTGGCAATAAAACCCAAGAAGGTTGGCATGACCGCTATTGTATACCAGCTAATCCTTTCACATTTTTACCTTTATTCTTGATTTTAGATCTTTTACTTAATAGACTCTGGCTCCTTACAATAATTCATAGATGAGAGAAAAGTAATCAGAGAATATTACCATTTATTTCCTCTTCAGTATTACAAAGTGAAATTACTATTGTGAGAAAACAGATGGATTATAGATTTCTTTAAAATTTTGTTAGAAAATTCTAATGCCACTTTTCTGGAAATTTACCTAAAACTCTACCGTAGTGCTAAACTGAACACCTTTTTTTCCTTAGACCATTGATAGGCAACTTTTATTACAAAAAGAAGAAAAGTGTTAATAAAAAGGTGGATAATGATCACTATAAAAGTTCTAGAGAAAAACTCAATTTGAAATTAATCCAGAGTGTAATTTTCACTTCCAAGGTAGTATGGCATGGAGGACTTTGTAGTCCCTGAATTGACTCGTTTTCTGCAGAATTTAAAAGGAAAAAAAATCTTGCCGTAATATGGTTTCATTTTCTTGATTTTAACACAGAGCCTGTGCTTTATGTACAAACGAATAAAGAAAACTGTACCTGCATAACATGAAAAGTTTGTTTTAAAATGTGAAGACAATAAACTCTAAAACTTTTTGTTTAATTTTGAATGTTTAAAGTGTACAAACTTGAATGGTCATTCTGATTTTATACATTAGGTTAAATTGTTTTACTTTAAATATATATAATTACATAAATATTAAAGTTATGTATAGTCATAATAATGAGTTGTATTGGAAACTGGCTATTTCAATAATGCTCATGTATCACTTCAGACTTGCATTTAACACCTGCCAATCTATAAAGATGAAAGTTACTTGACAGCTCTGGTGTTTTGAAATGATATGGTTTTAGTTATAATTGGTTAAGGATGTCACAGAGCTTCTAAGATTAATTTTTCACGCCTTTGATTTCTTCTGTTACAAACACAAGAATAAATGTAGCAATATATAATTTGGTTAAAATTTATTATGGCATCTGATGAAACCAACTTTTCTTTTCTGCAAACGTGCAGTTGTCAAGCCGTTGAAGCCCATAAAAAGAATAGAGATCTTGGTGACTATTGAAATATAAGTATTTTTAGATCTTGAGTCCACTGGGAGCTGAAGACGTTGGGAGAGTGCGGCGAGGAGAAGGACAGAGCAATAATGGTGAAATAATCTTGAAACCATACATTAAAATGATGTCATGTGTATCTTTTGCCTGTATTTAATGCTCAGTTCTAGGTTGGTATTAGTACTTTCGACAATTATTGGCACACTGTTCCATATCTGTCTTACCTAGCCTCTGATTCCCACATGTGTGTGATAACTTTCACCTTTGACAAGACCAACTGATCCATGCTTCATCTGACCTTGGATATTGGTATCATAATATGTACATATACATATTTATGTCATACAAATAAATGCAGTCATTCTATATCTGTCTCTCTCCTTCTGGCTAATTTCACTCAACATGATCCTCTCCATGTCCATCCATTTATAGGCAAATTTCATAACTTCATTTTTCCTAACAGCTGCATAGTATTCCATTGTGTAGATATACCAAAGCTTCTTTATCCAGTTATCGATTCTCAGACACTGGTTGTTTCCAGATTCTGGCTATTGTGAATAATTCAGCATCATTTTTAATAGCAGGAGTTGTAGACACTTTAAGTGCCATTAACACATGGCAGTTATAAAAATAAAGTGTTATTTTTATAACAGTTATAAAAATAAAGATCAAAACCTGCCACTTGCAACAACATGGTTAGACTTAGAAGATATCCTATGTGTTCAATAAGTCAGACAAAAAGGGCCTGAGCAATATTATAGCAGGTAGGTGTCTGCTTAACATACAGCAGACTTGAGTTTGATCACTGACACATCATGTGGTCCCCCTGTGCCCACCAGGAGTGATCCCTGAGTGTAGAGTCATGAGAAAGCCCTGAGCAATGCCAGATGTATCCTCCAAACTGAGTTTTTAAAAAAAAGAGTCAGATAAAGAAAACAGCACAGGAGTTCTCTCATATGTTGTACATAAATTACCAAAACAGTGATTTAAATCAAACACAAATTTTAGACCCTAAAACCAAACCACCAATGGATACCAGAATGAAAAAGGGAAAAGGAGTGGGTACATTGTGTAAAAGCAGCCTATTTTAAGTTGAAGGAGGGGCTTATAACATAAATCAGTATTATATATATATATATAGATATAGATATATATATAGTATATGCACCAACATGATTTTAGTGTACTATTGCTTATGTAATATACAGTGATATACAGCTGATGACCCCTGGATGAACCCAGAGCCATGGCAGAGCTTGGCAAGCTTCCCATGGTGTATTTGATATGCCAAAAACAGTAATAATAATGGATCTCATTCCCAATGAATGGAGACGTTATTGGTGCCCACTTGAGTCAATCGATGAACAATGGGAAGACAAGTGACAAGATATTTAATATATATTTTTGTTGTTATATGCTGATATATATTCATCAATACATATCAGCACATAACAACAAACACCAGAAATATTTCAAAATTTGGTTTTGGGCCACACCAAGCAATGCTCAGGGATTACACCCCTACTCTACTCAAGATTCACTTCTGGCAATGCTGGGAATCATATCGGATGCTGGGAACCAAACGTGGGTTGGTCACAGGTAAAACTGTCTCTCTCTCTCCAGTCCCAGTAAAGTTATTTCAAATCATGGTCTCAAAATCTGACCTGGATTTAATGTAGAAATGTGAATGTAAAGCAACTTCAAGTTTACACGCTAAATATCAAATTCAATATTGCTTACAAACTGCTGACAACTTGCAAAAATGAAGTATTCCTACTCTCCGTCTTTCTCCTTCTCTCTCAACTGCACACACAGACACACAGACATACAAACACACAGACACAGACACACACACATGTACACACATACCACCTCTTTACCCAAATATTAGTTGATTTTTACTTGGATATGTGAAAGGGAACTGCATTGAGGTAAATCTTTAAAAGTCTTTAAAATTTTAGGCTTAGACAGTCCTGAATAAACCTGCTAGATTTAGTTTTTCTTAATTATATCAGTTTCCTCCTCTTCCCATTGATGCACTCTGACTTGCTATATATTTATTTAACTTTACTGTTATAGTTTCAGAATAGATTTTCATTATTGGCAGTCTTCTAGAAAAAAATTTCAAGGATATATTTTTTCTCAATTCAGAATAAAAGGCTGGACCCAAATTGTATTCCATCAAATTTAGGTGTTAACTCCCCAATATCCTTTTTCATCTAGTGCTAACTATGATTTGTGACAAGAATCTAGCAAGTAAGATGATTAAGTCAGGTCTGCGAGATTAAGAAGAAAACATGTTGTATTATTGATTGCCTGTCTCCCCTGTCTTCGCATTTGACTTTTCAGGGTGAAAGTGTTCCTATATTTTGCATTTGACTTTGCTTGTAAGAGCTGACATGGTTGGCAAGTACATAGGGCATTTTAGTGTAGTGGAAGCATTTGGAAGGTGAATGCTTGTCAAGCTGAATAAGGTAATTAGATCCCGACCTTCCTATTCATAATGGCAAATACATTTATCTGTATTTATCTCCTAAGAAGCCCCATATTTTCAGGCTGTGGTTCTTTCACCACGCACCTCTAGCAAGAATATCTTTCTGGGATTTAACCAGCCTCTTGTGTGTTCCAAATTTAATCTGATAAACCCATGCTGAGCTGTACATAGAGGAAATCTACTTTGGGTATATAAGAGGTAGATCTACCAAGAAAGGTATATAAAACACCCTTTCTGGTGAATACAGCCTTAGATGATCCCCGAGTTCTATGAAATCACCAAAGCTGTAGACCAAATCATAGACTGTACCAGGGCAAAGATCCTCTGGCCTTATGCTTAGATACACATCTGTTATATATGTGTGGGAGAGAAACATTTGTAGGACAAAGGAAGAAATATCATTGGTTCTATTTCCTTTCAATTTCTGTCATTTGCATATTAGCTTCAGATTTTCAGTATCCCTATCAAATATCTGGGATATTTTAAATGACTATGATTCATTAAATCTTTAAATTTAGATTCATGTTACACATAAATCCATGAAAACACACTGAACCTGATACACATGAAAAGAAAAAAAACTAATAAGGAGAAAATATCTCCCTTATTGCAGCATTACCCAAAACCTTGGGGTTTTTTTTTGGGGGTGGGGTGGGGTCACACATGGCAATGCTCAGGAGTTACTCCTAACTCCTGGAAGTGCTCAGGGAACCATATGAGGTGCCTGCGATCCAACCCGGTCTATCTTCTGCAAGGCAATCTCCTTATCTGCTGTACCATCTCATTGATTCAAGGCCATTTAATTTTCAGACCAGCAGCTGAAATTTCTCACTAGAAGGAACAGCCATACTCTGAACTTAAAATCCCTGAAGAATTTTATTTTCCTTTGCTTTCAGAATAATTATTAGAGTGCAAGTTTCATTAATCCCTCATGCAAGGTGATGAATGAA
This sequence comes from Cryptotis parvus, assembly GCA_021461705.1. Lineage (NCBI taxonomy): Eukaryota > Metazoa > Chordata > Mammalia > Eulipotyphla > Soricidae > Cryptotis > Cryptotis parvus. The sequence continues at coordinate 15,724 of JAJIBD010026785.1, forward strand.
CTAAATATCACTTTCTGAAGCAGAATCACCCTTTCCAGCTACAATTAGAACCCCAGGTACTTCAATTTGTTTCCAATTGCTACATCTAAGAAATCTATAATTATGGTTTTCCTGTACTCTGACCTTGAGTCTTTGACTACAGGGACTTTCAGAATCTATCTTGAAAAACTCATTTGCATTTCTTATCCCCAAGTGACTCTTCCTTTTACTCATCTTTAACTAATTGTATTGTCTGTAATAAGACAAGAAATGATGACTTTATTTCAACATGTCTATTCAGATTAAAGTATACCAGGAAGGTGCATATTTCCATAAAGATAAAGAAAGAAGGAAAAAGTAACCCATATACCAGCTCTTAAAAGTGCCACTAGATACTTTGTAAAAAGTTAGCAAAAGAATAGTCACAAAAAGCGGATCAGATCTCAGAGACTTTTTTTTGCTTTTTGCTTGATGGAACTTATCTATTAAATGAAAGATGCTGTTGGGTTTTCCTGAGGCGTGAAGCTGTCTCCTTTACCACTTACTGCACTGGTCCCTCACTCCTTCAGTGGCCATGTTAAGATCTGTGCCTCTCTAAGAACAGCAATTGCTGAATTACTGACTCAAGTAAGGTTTAAATGTCACTCCCTTAATTCCTTAGTTTTGAAGCATCAGGCTGTAAACTATAGTATGAAATGGTATTTAAACATACTTTTTTCAGTCTTCAAACAAACCAAAAAACAAAAGCATGAAGACTCTCTTATTCTTTCAGTGAAGTTCTATCTTAATCCCTAGACAGACAGACATTCTGCTAACATGAGTTTTTGATCACTCAGATGAGAATCTGTGTAGTATTTTCATTCCTTTCTTGTTTAACCAGTTGAAAATCAAATTATAAATAGATCATGGAATCCCAGCGAGTAAGAAAATTCTACACTATGAGCAAAGCTGTGCTTTGCTAATAGAAGACTAAAACTTGGTTCAGCTAACTCTTCTTCATGCCATTCGAAGACTATAATGAACACCTTTATGTTCAGGCCAGAGAGGTAGAGGAGTTTAGACACTTGACTTTTTGTCTTTGCTGATTGTTTCCCAATTTGATGCCTGTCATTGTGTATGTTTCCACCACACAGTTTCTAACCAGCAGTGTGATCTCTGAGCACAGAGCCATCCGGAAATTAAAGATTGAAAAATTGAACAATACTCTTCCAAAGATTTTATTGCAGATATTATCATCAACTGTTTCTTAAGATTCTTTAAAATTTAGCATTATATAGGATACTCTGAATAATATTAACATTTACTACTTAGAATTAGAATTAAAAATTCAGTATAAAGTGTGTAACCTTGAAATTGTCTGTTACTTCTGCAAAAAATAATTTAACAAGATAAAAGAGCTTCAAAGTTGCCTCAATCAAGATTCAGAAACCTTTAGTAATTTGAAAATCAACTTTTAAGAAATTCTTGATGCTTATTTATAAATTTCCATAGAATACAAACTAATGAATGCTTTGAAAGGGCTGAAGGGCAATTTACAAAATGCCCTTTATATCCCTGTTGACTTCTCTTTCTCATAGCTTTATATTCCTTTGACTTCTCTTTCTCTTAGCTTTATATTCCTTTGACTTCTCTTTCTCATAGCTTTTCTACTGTGTTGTACTTTGTCCCCATCTGGCACAAAAAAGGGTTTTGGCCTATGATGAGATGAGACTTGGGAATTAATCTGAAAGGTTCCTTGAATTACTTAATGATTGAATTTATATTGGTCAATTGATCAGCATTAATGTTCCATCCCATACCTCATATGCACTGGGAGCATCTTGTAAGAATAATATATATCCGTTTTATGTAGTGGGTGCATATCATTACAACTCAAGTCACACTTCAAATTTTTGCTCAAGATCAAAACTACCAAGCCCAGAATCTGGAAACAACCAGAGTGCCTGAAAACTGATAACTGAATAAAGAAACTTTGGTGCATCTATACAATGGAATACTATGCAGCTATTAGAAAAAAATGAAGTTATGAAATTTGCCTATAAATGGATGGACTTGGAATGGATCATGTTGAGTAAAATTAGTCAGAAGGAAAAAGACAGATATAGAATGACTGTATTTATTTGCATTATATATATATATATATATATTTGGCAAATACATATATATATGTATTTGGCAGATCCTGGCAAGCTACCCACGTCGTATTTGATATGCCAAATACCAGTAACAAATATAGACCTCATTCCCATGACCTGATGGAATGGTGTGAGGCTCTTTGTGTTCCTGGAGTGAGCAGGTGCCCTTTGGCTCTACTAGTATGTGACAGGACATATGGAGATGTTACTGGTGCCCGCTTGAGCAAATCGATGATAACGGGATGACAAGTGACAAGTGATATATATATATATATATATATATATATATATATATATATATATATAAAATGATACTAATATCCAAGATCAGGCAAAACATGAATCAGGAGGTGTTGTCACAGGTAGAATATACCACAAATGTGTGTGAGTCGGAGGTTAGGTAAGACAGAGAAAGAATAGAGTGCTAATAATTGTCGAAAATGATAAAGCCAGCCTAAAACTGAGCATTGAATATAGTCAAAAAGATACACATGATGGCCTCTAAACATATGGATTGTAATCCACAATGTGTAAGAGAAGGAAGAGAGAGAGAGAGAGAGAGAAGAGATAAAGAATCTGCCATGGAGGCAGGTTAGGGTAGGGGGGAGGAATTGGGGACACTGGTGATGGGAAATGGGCACTGGTGGAGGGATGGGTGCTGGAACACCATATGATTAAAACCCAAACATGGACATCTTTGTAATTGCATATCTCACGGTGCTATAATAAAATATAAAAAAATCTTCGCGTAAGGAATCGTAATTGAATATATAAGATTATCTACCTATTAAGGATTCTTTTTTAAGTCTTATAGGCATTAATTTAGTATTAGAATCATTTGTATATCATTTAAATATTCTTGAGTATACCAGAAATCATCTTTGCTTTCTTATGATTTTAATATATTTAAGGGGGTGTTAATCATCATTTCTATAAACTTATTTTATGCATGTTTAAAAAAAAGATAAAATTGGTAAAACGCTCTGTGACATGAGCATAAGATCTGGCTTTGGGATTCAACACCAACACTGGGGTAAATGAGGACCATATAACCACAACGATAACTACATTATACTGAAAACTTTTGGTACAGTAAAAGGAAATGGACATAGAACCGAAAGAGAACCTACTGAATGGGAGAAATGTTTGCACACCATACATCTGACGAAGGGCTAATGTCTAGGGTATATAAAGAACTCAAACAACAAAATAGCAAAATATTCAATGAAAACTTGGACCAAGGATTTAAATAAACATTTCATGTTGTCGAATAAATAACACAAATTCTTTAAAAAAAAAAAAAAAAGAAACATACAACTAAGATGCATCTTTCAGTTTAGTTTCCAAAGAAAGGATCATGGGTTATTTATTCATCAATGTGATAGTCTAATGTAAACTAAAAGAAATGATATTTAAATTCTGGGAGAAGAAAACGATTAAAAGACATCAAACTGTTCTTAGTGAGAGTGAGAAAGCTTAGGGCTAGCTTCGTTATCTACATTTTGCCATTAGATATTGTCAAATATATATTAAATGGAAATATAAACTCCCACCTTTGAATGAATTATTTTAAGATCTTTGTGGGAATATGCATTTATAATCAGTGAATATAGTTGGCAATCAAATCTTGCAAGTTAATATTTGCAATCTTACTGCAAAAAATCACTTTGAAAAATCTGATTTGGAATAATTTTTAATGAGGCATTAGAATTTTTTGCCTATGGTCTAAATCACAAAGTAATTAAAATTTTAACAGATAATATTTTAATTTATAAGTTTTTTTAAATCAGGTCACAGAAATATGCATGGGAACTCATTAAAATTAAATATAAATATTTATATAAACGTAATGAAAAAAAACTACAAATTAATCCAGATGAGAAAATCAGTTTGGTAGTTAATAAATTGAATGCTGCAATGAAAATAAAGCAAAATATAGGATCTTAGAGGATTACTGCTTTGAAATAAAACTGACCTTCCTTGAATTTAGAATGAATTTCCATTATGCTTAGCATCCTAACTTGTCAACTGTATTTTCCTTGCTTTCCAAATGCACAATTTATTTCAAATAACCAAGTTAGTACTTGGATTGTGGCTATACACATATGGTCATGATGTTTTTCTTTGCATGAAGAGGCCTAAACACATTGATTATTTAGAATTATTTTTTGTTGTACCCATCCTTTCTACTTTAACAGAGCAAGTTACAAACAGCTCTTTGATTTTCGTGTGTGTAATTTGATAGAAATAAATTGTTAGATTGCCTCTTTTTATATTAGATTCAAATAATTTACTTTGCTATTTTCCTTTATCAGGCAACCAAATTAAGACAACAGAGACTTAAATAGAAAATATTTCATTCAAAATGGCAAAAATAAAAAATAGAATATGCAACAAACTCACCTGGGTAAAGTCTTCATAAATTCCTTCACTCTGAAGGAAAGAACTGCATAGATAAAAAGCAAATCATTGCTTTGAGAGTCAAAAAAGGGAAATTTGACTCTGTTGCCTTGTTCTACTTGGGATTTATCTGGGTTGCCTAAATCCAAAAAATGATTAGCATATTAAATCTTATTCAGTGTCAGGAGTGATACTATCCCTTATCAGGCTATTAATATCTCTCTTTATCATTCCAAATAGTCTATTTACTTCAAAATGTACTTTGGGTAAATAATGATATAGCTTGCTTTACTCTAAGAACTGGGTAAAGCTTGGAAAGGGTATATACAAAACAGTAATTTATTGTGAACACAAATGAAGAAATCTAGATCAAAACTTGAGCCATCTGGTTTAGCTCTTCACCAGGTGGGATTGTTGGCAGACAGAAACACTACCACATCAAGTATGATAGAAGTTGCCTTTGGTCAAGATAGCTTTGATTACAAAGATTTAAATCTGAGTATTTATTTGCATATCTATGTTGACACTGGGGAGGTAACTGGACCTCTAGAGACTCAAAGTGCTTTATCCCATTGTGAAACTGGGATAAATAGCAAGGGCCCTGATTTAGAAATTCTGATGTGCGATGACATAAACATACTTGAATATAGCTTGGGACCTTTAAACATTTCTTTTCAAACTAGAACGTGTTATTGGCCACAATTTTTCAGATCATCCTTAATGAATATTATAAATTTTTAAAAAATAATGCTTGTGAAATTTTCTTTGCATAAACATACACACACATGCAGAGAGAGAGACAGAGAGCTCTCTCTGTCTCTCTGACAGAGAGAGGCCAGGAACATTGTAGTTGGACTTTATCCTTTGTCTATTGTCTATAGGGGCATCTTTTTAAGAGTTTTAAGGGAAAGACAGAATATTGGTTTTCGGTGAACTATCCCTGGCTGTCGTGTGAATAATAGGTCAGTCAGAAAGTAGGGCTGCAAAATCCTTTAGGACGCTAATGTAGAAAGCAGGAGTGGAGGGGCCGGAGCGATAGCACAGCGGGTAGGGCTTTCTCCTGGGTCTGCTCTCAGGGATCACTCTTGGCAGACTGTGGGGACCGTATGGGATGCCAGAGATTGAACCCACGTCGGGTACAAGGCAAGTGCTCTACCCACAATTCTATCTCTCGGACCCCCTTATTAAGCGACTTAAGGAAGCAATAGTGAAGGAAAATATGAAATTAAAACACTTGAGTTTAAAGTACTTAAGAGCAGCAGCAGCATTTGACCTCTCTTGTGTCTGTGTCTGTCTGTCCATCGCGCCGACGTTCCTGTCCTCCTGATTTCCTCACGCTGGTTACCCCGAGACTTAGAGCTCACACCGACTGAGTGGTCTGCGGCACTTAAGCTAAAGATTTGGCCTCTCCTATAATTAACGCTGAGACTTTGAGAAAGCTAAATCCTCTAAACCAAATGCAAAAGAGGGATGGCAATAATCATAATACGCACTTCATCGGGTTAGGTGTAAACTGAAATAACTGCCAATATTCTTTATATAAAGTCATGCATAGATATTTCTAGTATATTGAGGGTAACCTATCTGTTGTTTTCTTATAAGCTTTGTGTAAATATTCTCTAAAAATACTTACTAATACATATTTAAAAACAACAATAACAAAACCCTATACAATGTCCAAATATCTGAAACGGAATCAAGTTACAGTGTATTACTAGAGATGTTAAATATATTGCACAAGAAATTGTGTTGGCTGCATTGTCCTGATGTAAGACCAAATGTAAAACATTTATTCAAGAAGACATATACTAAATGGCTGAAAAAAAAGACTAGTAGGACGCACCTAACCAATAATTTATATATACAGTACTTGGAATTTTATTTGGGTGGCACTCAGTGAATTTGAAATCACTATATATCGAGTAATATTGGGATACAGGGTTACTGGGGCGGGATCCTAGATGCTACGAATGCAATTAAGCTTTTACCAGGATTTTACATGATCTTTTGAAATTATCATTATCAGATCTCTCAGCAGCCTGAGAAGCTTTTTGAGGTTCATACAGACACATGAGTATTCATGTGTTTGGTTCATACAGACACATGTGAATTCGTGTGTTATCCGGCGTCTCCCATGACACAAGGAGCTTCATCTCCTGGCTTCACCATGCCTTCATTCTCACCAGAACAGACTACAGCGCCCCAGACACTGGCATATGTATTCATTTTCAAGGAGACCCCCACCTCCGTCTGGAGTTTCTAGTACTCCAAACAGCTTGGCACTAGTCTATCCAAACTTGTTTCCCAAACATAAGTCCAGCCAGCGACAGAGTAAAGCAACTCTTGGCAGTAAAGCTGTAGGATAAATGGCATTTTAAATCGTGTTTATCCCCACTGATAAAGATGACTTCAGCTCACTGCTATCTGGAAACAGTAATAAATATTTATGAGGTGCTCTACTGAGGTGTTCAAAACATCCCACTGCTCTAAAAGGCTACAATTTCAGGATAGAGTAAAACGGGCAGGATAAGGGAGCACAAATATACTTCAGACTACTTCACCCGTGCACTCTAAAATAGATAAAGCACTATTTTCAATTGCTACTTTTTTGGAGGAAACTAGTGTGTTACTAGAAATGGAACTAACTTTGTTCGGAGAAATATTCTACTCTGTCTTCCGTGAGTCCAGAAACGGATATCCAGAAACGGACAGTGAATATATATATTTTTTTTTGTAGGAGTGAAACTATCTTTTTATTTTTTTTTTTTATTTTTATTTTTTTTAAGTATTCTATTATACCACCGTGAGATATACAAATAAAAAGATATACAATTAAAAAGTTCATGTTTGAGTTTTGGTCATACAGTGTTTCAGCACCCGTCCCTCCACCAGTGCCCATCTCCCACCACCAACATCCCCGGTTCCCTCCCCCTTTCCCCAGCCCTGCTCCATGGTAGGGTCTTTATTTCTTTCCCTTTCTCTCTCTTTCTCTTTTCCTTCCCTTCCAGACTATGGATTACAGAACATACATTAAAAGGTTGTCATGTGTATCCTTTTGCCTCTATTTAATGCTCAGTTCTAGGTTGGCATTAGTACCCTCAACTATTATTAGCACCCTGTTCCATTTTCTATCTTACCTAAACTCTGACTCCCACACGTTTGTGATAATTTCCACCTTTGACAAGACCTCCTGATTATATGTTTCACTTGACCTTGGATATTGGTATCATAATATGTACATATATATTTATGCCATGCAAATAAATGCAGTCATTCTGTATCTGTCTCTCTCCTTCTGGCTAATTTCGCTCAACATAATCTTAATAAAAATGACAGAAACTATAGATAGGGATAGAATACTGAAAGCAGCAAGATCAAAGAAGGAAATCACATACAAAGGAACATCTCTAAGATTTACAGCAGACTTCTCTGATGAAACACTCCGAGCCCGAAAACAATGGTGGGATATTGCGAAAAGGCTCAATGAACTGCAGGCTTCACCAAGAATTCTTTATCCGGCCAGGCTCACATTCAGTGAAGATATTTTTTCTTCATGTTGGGTTTGCTTGACTCTTACCCCAGAATTCTAGCTACAAAAGTTCTAGCTACTATTACAAAAGCTTTTTAGCTGTTTTTTTTTTTTTGGGGGTGGGGGAAGGGAGGGGCATATTTTTTTAAGCTTAAAATCTATTCTAAAAGTCTCCATTACCCTGAAAAGAACCTTTAGAGCAGGGATAGTGAAAAGAAATTTCTATTGTTCAGTGCTATAATGATGTCTCTTTAGCAATCAGAGAAACAGCAGCTGAAGGAATCAAGTTAAAAATGACACTTCCACCAAACGCCCACAATCACATGTGGCCATCACTGAAAATGGTGGGAATTCGCCACGTATCCATTTCACAGCTGAATTTATAGTTTCTGCTTTTTGTGTCACACCTGGCTTATTCCTAGCTCTGGACTCAGGGATCAGTCTTGGTAGAGCTATTGGGACCACACAGGGTACCAGGGCTCAGCCCAGGTGGGCTGCGTGGAAGGCAAATACCTACCCGCTGTACTATTTCTCTAGCTCCTGGATACAGTTTAGTTCACAAGTAACTAAAAAAAGGGCGGCTGATTACCCATTTTCTTCTTTATTATGGAAATATTTTTCTTTACAACAGGAATTGACATGATTGGAAAACGTACTGAATTTAAGAAACTGCAGTCTCTTTTATAAGCTATTCTGAATTCGAGCCTGTGCGCCCGAGGCAGGGATGCTGGTGTTAGGGCTTGGGGGCATCGTTTTCAGCACTGGGCTTTCTTTTACAAGCTCCCTCTCCAGTTTTAACCGCAGAGACCCTTCTTTGAACCGACAGGCAGTGGCAACATAAAGCGCCTCTGCCTCACCTGTTACAGCGCTACAGCTTCCAAGAATTCTGCCCAATTAGAGTCCTCCCACAGGTCAAACTCTGAAGTGAGACCCACATTCCTTCCTTTCCCAAACCCTCTGCCGGCGCTGCTGATTTTCCTTAAGACCTTGTTCTTGGATGACTTTGCCCTTGATATTTCTCTCGGAGAAATCTGCCTCTTTTATGTGCGGCTGAACAGTTCACATAACTCACTCTGAACTCACCATTCCTGCTGCACACACCCGTACGTACTGAGAGCATACTAGCTGGCCTCATTCCTAATCAAATTTGCATTATGAAAACCTTAGTTCTAAATAATGAAGGATTTGTAAATAACTGCCGGATTATTTGAGCACCCGCATTAGAAACAGCTCTACAGTCAGCTGTCTGTTGTTACATAGCAGTTCATTAAGTCCCCAATAAGCCAAACTTGTACCCACCCAACCCCCTTGGACAGAAACTATTTATTGAGTGCCCCATTTCAGGGGAGGCACTGAGCTGGCAGTTAGGTGGGAGGGACTGGGGAGAAACATTCCCGGGGTGCCCAGGCCTCAATCCATTTTACGAGTTCTAGATGCAAAGAGTTGCAGATGGACCCGATGCAAACCCGAGTTGCGTGTGTGTGGCGGGGGCTACCACTAAGGCTGGGTCCGGGCAGCCGGGGTGTTGCAGAAATGGAGAGACAGCATGGCGGGCAGGGAGCTTGTCTTGCACGAGGCCGATGGGGCTGGACCTCAGCCAGGAGTGATCCCTAAACAGAGACAGGAAGCCCTAAGCTCTGCAGTGTGTGCTGCAAAACCCAAACGGAACAGAACAGCTGATTTAACAAACATATACTTTCTTTTCCCATTCCATAGTTTCCCCTGTTTCCCATTACTTCCAATTTTCACCCATATCCTTCTTTTGGTTTATTTTGGGGCTACCTCTTGCGGTGCTCAGGGTTTCTGCCTGGCTGTGTCGAGAGTCACTCCTGGCAGTACTCAGGATCATATGGCATGCCCAGAATTGAACCCAGCTCAGTTGCACATAAGGCTAAGAGCCCTTTAAGTCCCTACCTTTATCTTCAAAATCCTTAAACATTTTTCAAGCTAAATATTCGGTTTTCTAATTCTTTTAGTTCGTTTACAAGAAGCAAACAAATGAACATTTCAAAATAAAAAATTAGTAGTACCAGCAACAGAAAGACAATAGATCAGTTATATAACTTTAAACTAGCTAACAGAAATGAACTATTTTCTACATATTTTGTCTGTGTGTATATTTCTGCATATATGTACATGAACAAAATAAATGACATATGATACATTATGTGAAATTGAAATTTTGAAGATTGAAACTAAAAATGTAGTTTTCCAAGTATGATAACCTTTAAGGGTTTTGTAACTTTTATGTATGTATTTTAATTAATATAGTGATTAAAATTGTATTCTTAATTTATAAAATAAATTTATCAAAATAGAGTAAAACACAACACAACAGATAGACATATTTTAATAAATTGTTATGTTACATTCACTGTCATTAGAAAATACACATGGACTTAAATTGCATCATTTCTATTTACACTTCATCTCTCATTGCTAGAAGCTAGCAATTTAATAATTAAAGAATAATTTACCTAGTTACCTGAGTACAAGATTAAATATCCAAAATGAAATTTCTAACTTCATTTTGTTGAAATTTATAATTTAACATCCTATTCCGTAGAAGCCTGAGATTTTGTATTTTAGAAACTCTAAAGATTTGAAGTAAAACGGACCTCAAATCATTATGCTCTGTAAAACACCAAGGATCATCAGTTTTTAGAACTCGTAAAGTTCAACTTACAAATCTAAAGTCCTAACATCAGTCACCTAATCTTTTATTGGTTACTAAGAAAATTCACTGTCTATTTATTTTGTTAATGGGTCTAATGCACAGTTCTCAAAGGCTTACTCAGGGTTCGCCTCCTGGCTGTCTTCAGGGTCTTGCACTCAGGGATAGAAAGCAAATAGGTCTCCTGCAAGGCAATACCCTATCTACTATACAACGGCTCCAGTCCCACTGCTCAAAGTTTTCTCAAGAAAATGTGTGGGGCCAGAATGACAGTACAGTGTAGAGCATTTCCTTTGCACATGACTGACCTGAGTTCGATCCCAGATATACTAAATGGTCCCATGAGTTCACCTGGAGTGATCCCAAAGCAAAATTAACATAAAATGAAAACAATCACCCCCACCCACACAATAAAAATTGTGTTAAATCAACTTTGACATCTGAAATTTTTAACTAAGAATTTTAAGCAAATGAAATTTATTCGTATCATCACTTCTTTAGATTCGTTCTATATAAACTTTTTGGTACCAGTCTTTACTTCCTGAAAGGAATATTAAATGTGGTTACACAATAACTTTTGTCATTAAGTAATTTAATCATAGGAGTAATTATATTAATAATGCTAAATATAAATTTATAAATTCATCAACTTACTAACCTGTAATGATTTAAAATAATTAAATTACCTTTAAAATTTCCTTTTCTAAAAAAATAGCAGTTAAGTATATATTTTAAGGTTAATTTTTAATATATTAATAATATAGACTGATATATTACTATATATTTTTACTATATATTTAATACTATTAGACCATCTTTTAAAATGATTTCAAAGTAGTTTCATAAGATCCTTCATGGCAAAGTTGTGGACCTTTTTGCTAAAAATCTTACTGATCTGTTCTGAGATCAGATCAGTGTTTACAGTTCCTTAGAATATGTTCACAGAGGGACAACATCAAGATGTTACCTTTAAGGAGAATTCTTTCCAATAGGTTTAATGTTAATGAAAAGTAAAGAATCCCTAATTGCACAAAGCACAGCTTAAACAGACAAGGAGAAGGCGAATGAGCCTGAGTCCTAGTTAGGGAGGAGGTGCTGCTCTTTGCTCTCCTCCGAGGCTGGGTGATGGCAGCGGGAGGGCAGCACGGGACAGCGCCACACCAGATCAGAGGACAGGAGGAACAGCGATTGTACCGGAACGAGCAAGACTCACTCTCGGCACGCCAAAAGTGCTCGAAGGGAATTAAGATATAAAGATCGAATTCTGATCAGGTTGTGTTTTTTCTCTAAGAATGATTGGAGTGGCTGACCTAACGCTTACAAGGTACCCTGGAATTTAGATTTCGTTTTATCTTTACAAGCTACTTTACATGATTTCTCTTACTGGAAACGGGCTTCATGAACCACGACGTGCAAGTGAAACAAATGCAGAGAGCCAGGGCTGCTGTTCTTAGAGGAGCCGAGGGGTGTAATTCACAGAATTTACGGTTAAGCTGGAAAGGGCACTTCAAAAATACCTTTAAAACCCACTACAGTGTTCTGTGTTGAGACACTCTGAGCACTTCAATTTCATCAGAGGATGAAGGGGCTTTGGAATTCTGAGACAAAATTAATTAGTCATTTGATTTAGAGATTGTGGTTCATCCCAATCCAGTGCTTGATTAACTGATGTGCGATGGCGCGGCTGGGGGCACAAAAAATGCCTGCTGCTTCCCTTTGGTCAGAACATCCACAACCTAAAAAAGCACAAGAAAATGTGTCAGAGACGCTGAAAGTTATGTGCTTTTTTTTTTTTTTTTGCTTTTTTGGGGTCCACACCCGGCAATGCTCAGGGGTTACTCCTGGCTCTGCACTCAGGAATTACTCCTGGCGGTGCTCGGGGGACCATATGGGATGCCGGGATCGAACCTGGGCCGGCATGGGCTGGCCGTGTGCACGGCAAACGCCCTACCCGCTGGGCTATCACTCCGGCCCCAGTTATGTGCTTTTTATAGTAGATAACAGTACGATTTTTTTTAGCTGCACTTATACATACAGTTTCTATATTTCTAGACACTAAAAATCTGTGGCTTTTATAGTACAGAATGTACGGTATCTTTTAGCTGAATTCGCAGCCTAGTGCCTTCGTGATCACGGAATATTTCAGGAAGGCTTATTCATGTCTCAAAAACGTAAGACCAGACTTCCACAGGATCCGGCAATTCCACTTCCTGTCTCGTCTCCTCCCCACTCCAGAAAATATTAATCTGAAAAGAAATAAGCACACCTCTGCTAATTTCCGTGCTTTGTACAATAGCCAGGATGTGCAGACAACCCAAATGCTTAAGAAGAATGAATTTAAAAAAAAGTTGTGAAGCGTGGGCATGACGGAATACTATGCAACTGTAAGCAAAAATAAAATCATGCAGTTTGTTGCTACTTGGATGGTTGTCATCATGTGAAGTGAAATAATTCAGCAGAAGGGCAAACTGGGGGATGATTTTGTTAACCTGAGGCATTTAAGGAAATAAAACAAGAAAACATGCTACACAATGACAAAGTCTTGGTCTTGGATTGCAAAACTGAGAGAATCACACAGCAGGGGTTCCTGGTGGGTGGAAAAGAAGAGGATTAGGAGAAACCAAGGACAGCTGAGGAGAGTCTGGAGCACATTAAGGAGCTTTGGTGTACTCAGTCACTGTGGACACCAAAGCCACAGAGTCAACAGAATCTTAGCCATATTTATCTAATTTACTTAGATAATGGGATGCGGGATTGAAACCGGACCAGCATCGGCCTGCCAAGTGCAAGGCAAACGCCCTACCCTCTGGACTATCGCTCTGGTTTTTTAATTTTCTAGATAACAGAAAATTAAAAAAACAAACAAGAAAATAAGATCATAGAAAAGCAAAAATACGTTTCATGTTTATTTTCAAAGTGAAGATGACTCTTACAATGGGTTCCCTTTTCTAAAATTCAAAAAATATAAATTTCTACTGTTTAAGGTTGAGCATAAAATTGTCATCATGTTTAATGAACTAATTCAGAAGGAGAAGGACACAGGAAATTCTAATCCATGGTATACAGGGGGAGAAAACAAAAAAATAGATGGTATACACTGTTGAGAAACCCTTGGTTTTGGATTACAAAACTGAGATTACAAGCAGTAGGGTTTATTAATTTTGGTTACTTAAAGGAAAAATTGATCTTGTTTGTTTGTTTTTTGGCCAGTGATGCTCTAAGCTTATTCCTGGCTCTGCCTTCAGGAATCATTCCTGGTGGGCTCAGGGGACCATATGAGATTCTGGGGATAGATCTGAGGCTGAACACGCAAGCCAAGTGCCATAACCTCTGAACTATCTCTTTGGCGCCCAAAACGGATTTCTGTATTTTTTACTACTGTATAATCCACAACAGTTCTCTATGCAAACACTTCCAGTTTGTATGATAATATGATACACAGACAAGTTTTTTCAAGCTATTATTCAGGAATGACATTCTAGAAAGTTCTTGTGACTATATCTTTGTTAGACTGTTTGCCTTCCTTGTCTAAAGTCCATTTTATAAAGAATAAGAAATTTTCAAAAACTTAAGCATTTCTACTTATTCAACATTATATCTTTAAGAACTATACCTCTCAATGCTATACACTAACATGTCTAAGAAAAAGATTCCTGTTTCATATCTCTGAAGTAATGCTTATTTCAGTATACTGGGAAACAAATGCTGCAGGAAGGAAATGACATTTGAAGTCAGAGAAAGGCACAAAGTCCTCATGACTAAAAGCATCTCAGAGAATGTCTTACCAGGAAGGAGGCACGTGAACCACACGAGAATCCAGGCACAAGGGGGCCAGAGCCATTGATTCAACTTGGTGAAAACACAGGTCCTTGCTGCATGCCCAAACCAATCCAGCAAGAGAACAATCAATGGAAGAAGGAAATTAAATTGAACTTTACCTGTTCTCTAGTGAACCAGCGGGCGTCCTCTATTTCATTCTTGTCAACTTTAATTTCTGTAGACACTGCCACAGCTAAGCAACCAATCATTAGGGAGGATGGCATTGGCCATGGTTGACAAGAGACGTACTGAACATGGCCAACTCTGACTCCGGCTTTCCTCTTCTACTTCTCTCGGACGGCATCTTCGATTGTCTCCCCTAATGAAACGGGCACAGGAACAAGCAGCCAATGAACAGGCCTGCACATTTTGTGCTCCGAGGGCTCAAACACTTGGAAATCACTTTGGACAGAAACCCAATTCAAGAACCAGGAAGCAGAAACCTAAACTAGATTAGAATCCAAGAAAACATTCTTTGAAGTTTTCTTTAAAAGAGACATACAGGAGTAAAAAAAAATGCCATGAAACATCATTTCTTAAGGGTCCAAATTCGTTGGTTACGTTAAAACAATGTTACCTACAATATTCAGCATGATTTCTGACTAAAGACAATATGAATACATATTATTTATCCTGTGTCTTACCACCCACTAGATGGTTATGATTATCATTATGTGTTTTTATCAACATCCTTTTTCTTTAAAATGAATTTTTTATCCTGTCAGTGAATGCAGCTAACAACTTTTCTAAAAAAGGTAAATATCACATAACACCAAGTTGCTGGTTGTGGTTTTTTTAATTTTGTCTTTTTGGCCACACCGGTGATGCTCAGGGGTTACTCCTGGCTATGCACTCAGGAATTACTCCTGGCGGTGCTCGGGAACCATATGGGATGCTGGGGATCAAACTCATGTCAGCCGCATGCAGCATAAGCACCCTACCCACTGGACTATCACTCCAGCTCCATAATACCAAGTTTTAAAACCCTGCAAACAGAAGGGAGTATTTTCTTTCTAAATAACTGTGTTTCTTTAGAAGACTTGACTTGGGTATGACAAAATAATAACACGTGTATTTTATATTGCTGATATGTTGAAAATGAGAATTAGAAAAGCAGGTATAGTTCTAATTTCTTTGCTTAGAAATTTGGAAATGCTTTCTATTTATGCATACCTTATTTATATAAAATTTCAACAGCAAATTTCCTACATAAAAATGAACATATCCATTAAAAGTCTGTATAAAGTGAAAAGATGTGTGAGATGGCCTATTTACAGGACAGTAAGATGAAACATAATAACTAATTAGTAAGCGAAGATATATCTGCAGAACAGAAGTTCACAGAGATAAGTACACAGATATACAAGAAAAGAAAACAGGACACCCGATGCACTGTGAAAGGGAAGCCCAATGGCCAGGGAAATGAAAATGAAAACTACAACGCCACAGTTCCACAGACGTCAGAAGAGCCAATTACAAATTCTGAAAAGTCTTCATTGGTGAAGACGGGAGAGCAACAGAGCACTTCATACACTACCAGAGGAAAGGTGAACGGGCAGGACAACTTCCGGAAGCCACCTGGGCAAATCCGAAAGAGCTTTCTCCTTTCTCGCGCAGAGGTTCTAGAGAAGCCGGCCCAAGGCGCACAGGGGTAGTGCACACATAACCACAGCTTGTTTGTGGTAACAAGGACGCTGACATAGCGAAATGTCCATCAGCACAATGAACTGAAAAAGTGGAGAGCACTCATGGATGGGCTCCGACACAGCAGTTAAAAACGATCTAGCGGGTGCCAGGCAGCCCCGGGACTCGCGAGCACGAACTCAGAGTCCGATCAGCCGCCCTCCGGCAGGTGCAGCTGCTTCCTCTGGGCCCACCTGTCAATCTGCTGCTCTTGCTACTACCTGCTCATAAGGTCACAGGAGAGAGCATCTGATTTAATATGTGCAAGGTTTCAGAGCAGAAAGTACCAGTATGTCAACACATGGCTACTGTCGTTCATCAGTGTAGATTGATACTGGAAGATGAGGTTAAACATTTATTGTATAAATTCCACCATTTCACAAACATGTATTGAGTTCCTGTGATGAAGAACTCCCCTTAAGAGCTTAGAATCAGTGTAACTAATCAAGTCTGCATCCTAATTGAGTTTAATGCTCTAGGTGACAGAAAGAGAAATGAATAAATTCATATGCAGGCACCTGTTTGGTGAATAATGTGGGAAAATACAAGGTTGGAATTTGGGGATATGGGGTCAACGTGTATGGGGCAATCAAGATAGGTTTCTTTGAAAAGGAGACAGAAGACTCCAGTAGAGGAAAGTGAAGGTATAAAACATACAGATAACCTTAGTAAGATATAGTGAACTATCTTTAAATACAAAAATGGAGTCAGAGGGAGAGCAGAGCTGGTAAGATGCATAACTTGGGCTCTATCCTTGTATCGGACAGGGTCTCAAACCCCCGTGAAATAGCCCCTGAGCACAGGGCCAGGCACAGCTGGATGTGGCCCCCCAAACAAAGTAACAAACAACCCACACAACCCCCCAATTTTGTGACTAATAAGATAAAACTTATTTTTTAAAACACACACAAGTTTCTAAAACCTCCCAGTTCTATAACATGATAACTTAGCAGAAGAGACTGTTTTCTAATTCTGCCTAAAATTTTAAACTACTTTATTGGAAATAAAATTTGCTATGTGTGGATTACTTGCCATTTTTAAGTGAAATATTTATTTCAGTTAAAGTTGGAAACTGCAAGTGAAATAAAAATTATTATAAACAGAACTTGGAAGGGCTTACCAGGTTCAATAAATCCGGCAAGGCAAGTGAACATGCCTGGGGGAAATCTTTTCTGCCTGCCCAAAAGACATTTGGTCCCATCGGGATGAATAACTTGCATGATGACCACTGGATCTGTTCAAGTAAGTCAGATGCATCAACAACATGAAAACATAACTCACGGTATTGTGTAAAGTTAATGTCTAACAGAAAGGTTCCCAAACTAGTTTAACGGCTCCATTTCCGAAAAAAAATATTCAGTGTCCTCTAAGATTTCCTTTCTTAAGGAAATTCTTCCTTAAGAAAATAAAAAGCATGCATACATTAAAAAGTTGTCATGTGTATATATTTGCCTGTATTTAATGTTCAGTTGAGACTCACAGACATGGGGCAGAGCTGCTACTTGCCTCCCTGTGCCCAGCCGCTCACAAGGTGCCCAGGAGAGATGGCGGGTTCTAGCCCTGGCCCGCCACCCCAGCAGAGCCTTTGCAACAAGCCAGACGACCCTCCACTCCATGAGGGCCTCCATTTTCCACATCCGGACTTCTCTCTTGTCAGAACTCTACCCAGCCGACCAGCCTATCACAGCCCGGCTTGCATGGCCGCTTGCGCCACGCCGGTTCATCAATAAATGCTGGACTTATGCTACCTGCAAGGCAGAGCCTGGCAAGCTACCCGTGTTGTATTTGATATGCCAAATACCAGTAACAATTATAGACCTCATTCCGGAATGGATTGAGGCTCTTTATATTCCTGGAGCAAGCAGATGCCCTTGGGCTCTACTAGCATGAGACAGGACATATGGAGATGTTACTGGGGCCCGCTCAAGCAAATCGATGATGAACGGGAAGACAGTGATACAGTGATATAAAAAAGAAAAATAACAACCAGAAAGGGCAGCCCACCAGCCCTGACCCCTCCCCACCACTGTAGCAAAGGTTACTACCCCTTGGTTCATCCCAGTGGCCTCTGTAGGAAAGTGTGGCTCTAGCAGAAAAATAAAAAAACACAACTCCTGAAAGCAAGACAAGGCATTATTTCTTTCAGTCTATAGTCAGTGAAGGAGTAATTTGGGAAAAGTGCCCAGAATACAGGCAGTGAATTAAAGGAAGAACATTCTTGTTTCTCTTCTCAACTTCACAGTAACATTATGGTGCATTTGTGGTAATCTAGGCATTTTTAAAAAAATTTGTTTTGGGGGCCACACCTGGCTATGCTCAGGGGCTACTCCTGACTCTGCACTCAGAAAGCACTCTCGGAGTAGGTTGGCCATGTGCAAGGCAAGACTGTTCCACCTCTCTGGCCCCTTCCTTCTTTTTTATGGGGGAACGGTTTTTCAAGCCGTTCTCAGGGCCACTTGCTGGGAGTAGATAAAGGAAATAGGATGGGCAGTTTGCGGGACCTTTGAACCCAGAACGCTGGCACTGGGGGCAGAATGCTACCCAGGCGGGGTGGGGTCCTGCAACTTCTCTCTCATCTCCCCTAGAGAAAGCCTGTGACTAAGATACTTGCTCCAATAAACTAAGGCCCTGCATGTATAAAGTCTAGCCCAGACAAAGGTGGTTAGGCACTTGCCCAAGGAACACTGTTGCTCTCCTGCTGATAATTACTGTTCTATGCAATAAATAGCACATGGAGGACAGCGGGGGCTCTCAGTTTGCAGGGCTGCCAGCACCCAAGCTTCTTCTGTCTTAAAAATAAAAAAAAAGGAATTTTTTGCTTATGGCAGTACTCCTACTGTCCCCCAAGCCCCTCAGATGTGGTGCTTCTGGAGGTGCTCAGGGGCCAGTATGGATGCCGGGTCGAACCCGAGCCAAGCAGCCTATGTGCTGCACTACTGTTCGGGTCTCTCTAGGCTTAGTTCTCAAAAATAAAACTGTAATCAAAGAGACCGCCTCTCCCACAAACACAAGCCTAGAGAACTCTCCCCAGACCGAAAGGCATGACTGACAGGGAAAAGGCTCCTGAGCATCAACCCGATGTAGCTAAGTCGAGCCTCTGACTGCCTGAGGTCCTCCCCCCAGGGCCAAACATTCTTTTTTCACTCAGGATTTAAAAATTGGCAGAGGGGTCTGAGTGATAGCACACAGCGGGAGGGCGTTTGCCTTCACTGCACGTGGCCAGGTTTGATCCCGGCATCCCATAGGGTCCTCCGAGCACCGCCAGGAATAATTCCTGAGTGTAGTGCCAGGAGTAACCCCTGAGCTTTGCTGGGTGTGACCCCTCAAAAAAATTTGGCAGAAGGGATTTCCACACCCACAGCAGACTGGCCGTACCCAAAGGGCTGCAGCACTGAGATAATGAGAAGCTGGCGCAGGGCTGCTGCCTGGCTCCTGTCCCGTCAGGCTCTGACTGGTGGGGCTGAGACTTACCGACGCGCTGGTACGGTGTTGTGCACGCCTTGCAGGCTGGGGCAGTCCTTCTTCAGGCACACTCTTTTATAGCCGCCTTCCTCAACTCTCGTGGCACTGCCACAGGTGGGGCAATACTTGTACCGACTGTGCCACGCAAGAACAGACCTTGCCTGAGCCACAACCCCTAAAAGAGAATTACAAGAGAAGTTCGCGCTGAGACAAATGGGAAATAAAGAAGTGAAATGCCCTTACATCATCCCAGAAGACACTGGGTATGGAATGCTGTAGCGGAGCCATGTTCGGTATTTCCATTTTTGGGGGTACTTATTTCAACAGTGAAAGACAGCATTTTACAGAGGACGAATAAATGAACCATGTCATATGAGAGTGACATTTATAAAAATACACCGCAAGGGGAACTGATGCTAACTTAGACATTGCTAGAACACTAGAAACTGACCTCATGCTGCTGGGGAAGGCACCGTTGTTACTTGCCCCATGGAGCATTACCCATTTAGAACCAGAAACTGCGCACGATATAACAAAGACAGCATTTACATTTGTGGCTAATTTTATCTACTAAAAAAGGTCTAATGTTATAAATGTATAAATATGCATTTATATTTATGCTATAAATATAGCCTTTACCCACTGGTACTTCAATCAATAATTTAAGTGCTGTGACTAGATGTTATAAATGCTACGTCAAATGCCTTAAAAACTTGCTTTTACTAAAATATATTGTTTTTAGCACTGATCTTTTTGTTTTTGTTTTAGAGCCACACCTGGCAGTGCTCAGGACTTACTCCTGGCTCTATGCTCAGAGATCACTCCTGGCGGGGCTTAGGGAACGAGCCTTAGGGAACCGTGGCAATACCTTCCCAGCTGTGCTAGCTCTCCAGCCCCAGTACTGTCACTACAGAGTTTTAAAGTGAACTTAAGAATCATAAAGAACAGTAGCAATAATATTTGAAACTGGGAAAAATGAAAATAAACCATAAATAAAAAATAATAGGTTAAAATTTAGTGACCCTCAGGAACATTGCCTGCAAGATTACCTTGCATATTTATTCTGAGTTATATTCTGGTAAGTTCTTTCAGCAAATTACAAGAAACACCAGAGACCAGAGAAAGAGTGCAGCAGAGAGGGCGCATGCCTTGCTCATGGCCAACTGGGCTCAATCCAAGCCCCAGAGATGATCCCCTGACCCCTACTGGAAGTGATCCCTAAATGAAGATCCAGAAGTAAGTTCAGAGCACTGCTGAGTGTGGCCCCAAACCAAAAAAGCTAAAATAAATTCAGGGAGATGGAGGCATGATTCTGAAGCTCTCTTGCTTTCCTGTCCTCAACTCTTTTGAATTCAAACATGATGAATCATCATGTTCAGTGTATGCTCAAGACCAATAACTACTCCCTGAAGAATCTGAAAAATACAGCCTATGTAAAAGTGAATTCCATAGAAATTAAGGTGTGCTGATTAAACTTCTGTAACTTCCCAGTATTGTCTGGCAGAGTGGGAACCTAAAGGAGCTCTCCATGGAGACGGCCTCATTTCAGTGCTTGCTGGGAAAAGGCCTGCTTTCTAGAGGTTGAAGACACAAATAATTCCAGTCCAGTTCCCCAAATCAATTACCCACACAAGTGAATCATGTTCACTTCTTACCCGCTTCTTTATCTTTCAGCTGCAAAAGGGCTGGCATCGGAGGATGAAGAAAATAACAATTTTCATGCCTTTGCTTAAATTCCTCAGCGGCCCCAGGCTCTATAGCCAGAGCAAACCAAGCAACCAGCCCATCTTCTTCCTCTCTGAGGACTTCCCCAGAAGACTTAAAGAACTCTTTTTTCATTTCAAGTTCAACTCCAAGGAAAATCAAGGTGATGTTCTCCGGATGAGTCAAATAATTCTTTATATCGGTGTAGTTTAGCTGGCAAAGTCTGACTTCAGGCTGTTGGAAACTTTCTTTATTGCCACCCAGGGTAACCAAGGGGCTTAAATCTGAGAAAAGGATGTAAACTGTAGTTGGATGCCTTTCTTTAGCTAGCAGCCAGTCAGAATTTGTTCTTTTTTCACTTTTCCGGTCTAGTAGTGTCCTGCTGAAATAATTTTCACATTCTTCCACATCACTGGTTAGGAACCATGGCTTCTTCCCACCTTTAGTGTTAGCTAGTAAGTTAGCTATATGCTTGTAACCCCAAAATTTAGCAATGTCTAGTGCAGTCTGTCTTGATTTATTGACAATGGATCGGTCACACCTACAGACAGAATAGAAAGATAAAATAGGATATAAGCATTTTCTTCAGAATGTATCAAGGCATTTCTAGATACGTGTGGTAACTTTCCATTGACTGGATATGTATTTTTTTCTCTCAGGAAATAATTTAGTAAATTTATTAACTATGTTAATAAATGGTTGTATGAGGGTGACCGTTTTCAACATCAGGACTTCACAGCTCGTCAGAGCTCCACCCAAGAAAAAACCAATCTCTTCCAATTGTGGTTCATCACTCAATGCATGAACTAAGAGTATCCCACCTGCATGGCAGAGTCTAGCAAGCTACCCATGTCATATTTGATATGCCAAAAGCCAGTAACAATTATAGACCTCATTTTTATGACCTGAATGAATGGTTTGAGGTTCTTCATGTTCCTGGATTGAGCAGATGCCCTTAGGCTGCACTAGCATGCAACAGGATGCATGGAGATGTTACTGGTGCCCGCTCGAGCAAATCGATGAACGGGAAGAAAAGTGGTACAAGTGAATAACTATGTAAGTCATTTAGTAAACAAAGGAAAGGATAAGTGAAATCCTCATAAATACTGAGAGGTTTTCGAGAGGATATTTAAAATTTCTGAACAATTATTAAAAAAGGTGGGGCGGAAGAGGTTTTAAGCAGACAGGGTACTTTCCTTACAGACCCCAGACAGGGGTTCCATCTCCAGAACCCCATAAATGCCCTGACCCACCAGGAATGATCCCTCAGTGCAGAACCAGGAGTAAGCTCTGACACAGGTGGGTGTGACTCACAGGAAAACAAAACAAAGCACTCAATTACTTCACTGTCACTGTATCACTGTCTTCCCGTACATCATCCATCGATTTGCTGAGCGGGCACCAGTAACATCTCAATACATCCTGTTACATGCAAGATAGCCCAAGGGCGTCATCCCGCCTCCAAGAACATAAAGAGCCTCAAACCATTCCATCAGGTCACAGAAATGAAGTCTATAATTGTTACTGGTATTTGGCATGTCAAATATGACATGGGTAGCTTGGCAGGCTCTACCGTGCAGGTGGGATACTCTAGTAGTCACCTCAAAACTCGAGCAATTATTGATGAATTATTGATGAGCCGGGCTGTGATCAGCTCTTCTGCTGAGTGGAGCTCTGAGGAGAAGGGGGTCTTAATCAAAGAGGCTGTTTGAAACATCTCAACATCACTCAAGAGAAGCCAAGACATTTGGTGATGCAAAGTGAACTGCAGAGTTGCTGGAAATCATCACCAGGGCTCAGAGTGGAGAATGGATGAGACCACACCTGAAACCGTGCCCAACTGACTACTGACAAACCAGGGCTTTCTTATCTGCGCTGAGTCCACCAAACACAATCCTTGAAGCCTTTGTAGCTCTCTACAGCGCTCATCTGTAGTATCACAGAGATTCTTGGGTTCTTTGAATTCTGTTGCTGAGTATTCTGAAGAAACTTCAAGACACCATCTGGCTGCCTTGATTTTCGTTCACTTCGCTTTGTAATGAAAATACTTGCTGTGGCTGAGCCATAGAACTGCGGATAGGCGCCTGTTTGCACGCGTTAGATCCCTGACAGCGCTTGCGGTGCCAAGAGTGATCCCCGGCCGGCTGGTGGGAGGAAGCTGAGACGTTTAGCAGTCTCAGAGGCCGAGAGATTTCTGCAATTTGACGGGGGGTCTTTTCTATCGGGTGTTTGGCGGGAGCAGGCGGGGCAGCAGCTGCTAGTGCGGGTTTTTCCGCCTGCCGGGTAGAAAACCTGACCCGGTGGGAGCAGTTATCAGTTCTCAATAATCCAGCGCAGATTGCCGAGGCTCCTTTCTCGGCAGCGCCCGGACATCCTGCACTTTGTGCCCCAGGAGGTTTGCTTTGTGCTCGTCTGCGCAGGGCAATGGCTTAATTACTATAGAATTACGTATAAAATAAAACGTTAAATGTGCTATAGGAAGATATTAAAGAAGGAGCATGATAGAGTAAATTACATGTTTTTTATTCTGGAGAGAAAGAGAAAAGCACAGAAGTTTATTTTGCTATTAAGAAGGATTAAAACCTCAAATAATGTTTAAAAGTTTTTTAGTAGAAAGGTAGTGATCTGGTGCAGTAAAGTTACAATCTAAAGCATGGCTATTAGCACTAGTATAAACTGTTACCTAATAATAATTATATTAATAAGCTATGCCATCCACTGAAAAGACCAGGAACAACTAGTACTGGTGGAATGTGGTAAAAACGGACTGTCGTTCATCGCTGGAGTGAGTTCATCTGGTTTGACCTATACGGAAACAGGGCAGAGAGCTCCCACCAAAAGAAGACTAGAGACTGCACAGGACCCAGCGACTGCACTGCTGCATGTTACCCTCCAAATGCTCTGCGTCCGCATGCTCCCTGCAGCACTGGTACAGCAGCCGGGAAAAGGAAACAATCCAATTTTGATAGACAGATGAATAGGTGAAGTTGCAGTAAAGATACGCACAGTGAAATATTATGCAACCACAGAAAGAGGACAAAGCCTTGCTGTTTGCTTTAAGTTGGATAGAACTGCATGGCATCATGTGAAGAGAAATAGCAGAAGAACAAATACAAGATGATCTCACACATTTGTTGATTACAGGGACACAAAACAATGAATAGAGAGTGTCAAATGCTACTAAACCCTGGGCCCTAAATAAAGACCTGAGACTACCATAAGGAAGTGTGTGTGTGTCAGAGGGAATGGTAAGACGGATCTGAATAACCTGAGGACACTGGTGAAGGGTCCTGGGCTCTTGGTAGTGACGAGATCACCTTGTGCAGCAAACTAGCCAGGTGGCTGCTGTAACCGAGAGTAATCACACAGGCCAAATTATATTCATCACATTAAAAAATAAATAAATAAAATAGTTTTAAGTGTGAATAATGCTACATTTTTATATAACAAAACTGGCAGCAAGTGGTTTAGAAGTCCGATGATGAATATACCGTTACAAGTAAACTTTCTAGGGGATTTTTAAATCTTTTTTTTTTTTTTTTGGGGGTAGCACTTGGTGATGCTCAGGGGTTACTCCTGGCTCTGCACTCAGGAATTACTCCAGGTGGTTCTTGGGGGCCATATGGCATATCATGGTGGGCCAAATGCAAGGCAAATGCCCTACTGGCTGTACTATCTCTCTGCACCTCAAGGGGAATTTTTAACCCATAAGTGAAACCACACATCACTCTGGAGGTAGCGAAAAATTTTACCCTTTCTCGAGAAGAAACTGAACAACATCCGGATGCCCGTTCCTTGCAGCATACATTAAGGCCGTCCACCCATTTTCCAAGGTCTCATTGAGAACAGACGGGGAATGACTGCAGATCGCCGTTAACCTGGCAACATCGCCTTCTGCTGCTGCGGAGTGAAACTGCGAAATTATTTCTTGCTTTGGGCTTCTTTTTATAGAAGACATTTTTCCTTTAAAGAAATGTAAAGAAAGCAGAAAAACAGTCACTGCCATTGCTTTGTCTATACTGACGGAACATTTCCTGACTGTGACAGAATCTAAGCAGTACCCTCTTCGGCGTCACCGCAGTCCATACGTCAGACTGGAGAATTTTAAAGATTACTCAATAGGAGGTCAATGAAACAGTGCACGGTCAGCTCTGGTGGTAGAAAGGAGGGGCCACATCCGCGGCAGGGGAAGGCAAGTGACAGAGACTGAGAGGAAGCAGCATCTGAGGCAGAGCAGGGCATAAATGCGGTCTCAGGGCATGCGGGAGGCAAAGGGCACTCACAGAGAGGAACTCTCTTTCCTCTGGAATTACTAGTAAAAGCCTGTTGCCCTCTATTACAGCTCAAATGCAACCACCATTACATGATACCAAATTTGTCTTACTTTGCACAATTCAACAACTGACATGAAAATATACTGTCTTACTTGTACAATTCCTTCAACAACCTATCTGCAACTGCTTTCTGATGTGAGGTAGGGTCAGGTAAATTCTCCATCCAACAGCATACATGACTGCTTCTTGAAATTATATTTGTTTCAAAGCACTGAAAGATTATACTTGTTATAAATCAGATGATTTTATCAACTTCATATTTCTAACTGGATTGTTATATTGTCCAGTTATATTGTCCAGAATATCTCTACTATTCCTGAGTAAAGAATCTCTGACTTTGGCCTGCTCTGCCATCCCATGTCTGAACATGAGGAAAACACAAAGGAAATGGTTTAATAAAAGGTGCCTATTCATGGGTTTGATTAGGTAACACACATAATCAAAGTAGGTCCTATTTTTACTTTTCTGTGAACTTCTCAAATTAATTTTTATAAGATGTTTTCCCTATAAAATATTAAGAAAAATGTGAGGCTAGAGATATTAAAGGGGTTAAGGCACTTTCCTTGCATGGCTGACATGTACCTATCCTGAATATGGTCCCTAAGCAGACCCCCAAAGCACAGTGATCCCTGAGCACTGCCATGTGCACCCCCAAAGCAAAACGAAAAAGAAAGGATTTGAGTTTCCAACTGGGTTTCCATTATTTCTAAGCAATGCTTAGGCTAAATGGAAGGTAAGGTTGTAACCTATTTTTGTTGAGAATTGTGTTTCTAATGCAGAACTTGGCTGATCAACTTCATGGGTAGCAGAGCACAAACACAATTTAAGAGAAAGTGGGCTTAAGAGGCATAACTTTATTCCGTGCCTCATGTCTCTCTTAACTATAAAGCTAAGTATGTATATAAACATATTCACAAGCATGAATACATGTGGGAAAAAGCCGAAGGCGGAAGACTTGCTTACAATTTGGAATGAAAATCAACTTCTGCATTATGAAAAGCAGCTTTATTTCTTACTCTAGAATTGAACTTCTAATTTTCCTCCTGAGATTTTTAAAGGCCTTTAACACATCATGAGGAACACCAGCTACAGCTTTTCAAGGCACTATATATATATATATATATATTTTTTTTTTTTGCTTTTTTTGGTCAACTCATGGAACATTTCATGAGTGTGATAGAATCTAAGCAGTAGTTATGTTTCCTACAGCAGTACCTTCTTCAAGTGTCACCACTTGAAAGTGGTGTTTCTCCTGGCTCTGCACTCAGGAATTACTCCTGGCGGTGCTCGGGGACCATATGGGATGCCAGGGATCAAACCTGGGCTGGCACAGGTAGATGTCCTACCTGCTAGACTATTGCTCCGGCCCCCATATATATATATATATATATATATATATATATATATATATATATATATATATATATATATGTGTGTGTGTGACCCAAAAAGAAAAAAAGTATATATATACATTTTTCTTATATATAAGATATATATATATATATATATATATATATATATATATATATATATTTTTTTTTTTTTTTCTTTTGGGTCACACCCGGCAATGCTCAGGGGTTTCTCCTGGCTCTGCACTCAGGAATTACTCCTGGCGGTGCTCGGGGACCATATGGGATGCCGGGATCGAACCCTGGCCAGCATAGGACGGCCATGTGCAAGGCAAACGCCCTACCCGCTGGACTATCGCTCCGCCCCTCGAGGCACTATTTTAAGCATGAGTTTTATGGCTACCCCAAGCCCCATTTTCGAATCAAATTCCCTTTCCCCTCATTTTCTATTCCTCCACGTTGAGCCACTGGTCTTCCTGCTAGGTCTCCTTTGCATCACCTCACGCTGGCCATGGTCCGCCCTCCGGGTCCTGGACATCCAACTCTAGTGATGGCAAGACCGCCCTGCAAGGCTGCACCCCGCGCCCGCCCCCAGGGCAAATCTGCACCCCGAAGTCTTGGGAAACAAGAGGGGCGGCGCGTCCTTCCTCCCTTGGCGGTCTTCGGAAGAGTGAGCAAAAATAGAACCATCGCTCATCTCCAAAGTCTGCAGCCCTGAGTTAACGCCAGGTGGACGTGCTCACGCCCCACTGGCACAAGCGCAGGGCAAGAACTCGTGACGCTGGGCGCCGCCTGGACAGTCCAAGGAGTCCATCCTCTACTTCCATCATCGACTTTCTCAAGTCTAACCCTGGGCCTAGGCCTGGTCTCCATGGCCACGTGTCTCCAGAGTGACGTCCAAAGTCCCGTCCGTCAGTGATCTGAGGGACAAGCAAATGCCCTTCCAGGCACGCTTGATGGCCACTGAGCCAAAGGTCAAGCGGGCAGGCTCTGTGCAAATAGCCAGGTGCCGGGGGATGGGGGCTCTTACTTCCGGCGCTCGCGGGCGAAGAACCTGCTTCTAAAGGGCAATCACCCCAAAAGTCAGGACATCTTTCCTCACCCGCCTCAAAGACCGGGCTGGAAGAAAGCCTCCGCGGCGGCGGCGGCAACACTGGCCCAGCCCGGGCACCGCTTCAAGCCTGCAGTCGCCCCTCACCCAGCAGCGCCGGCCTCGAGTCCAGGGGGCGAGCAGTCGCCGCCGCTCCTACCCGGTGATGTCAGCCCCGCGGTGAGGACCGCTGAGCTGCGCCAGCACGTACCCCGACTCTCGCTCCGCCGCCGCGCCGCCTTCCCCACTTCCGGCTGAGCGGAGCCCGCGCGCGGCATCATGGGGAGATGTAGTCCGGGGCCTGCGGCGTCCCGGGCGCGAGGCGCCAAGGCGAGGAGGGCAGTGTGGGCGCGGCTGCTCCGCCACGCACCCGGCGGCCCGAAGCTCGGAGCGGAACAGCTTAGAGTTTCCCGGTAAGCAGCCTTTCGCCGCTGCCGTCCTACCTAACCTCGGAATAAGAGCAAGCGGCCGAGAGTTGGGTCTTTGCTGCGTCACACACACTCGGAGCACTGGCGGCCGAGTCTCGCCTGCAGGTGTGATAGCACGCCGTTGGCCTCCCAGCCTCCCTCCGCTGTGAGAAACGGCAGCATGTACCAAGGCTCCCGCGGTGGATAGTCTGTAAGAAAAGACCCACAACTCTTGACTCTGTAAATGTGTAACCCTGCAAAGCATAGCAACTCCCTCCTGGGTGCTGATGTAAGTGTGTGAACACGCAGTGCTAGACAACTCCCGCCTGCGTGTTGACCTGTAAGTGTGTGCGCACGAAAGCACCGCAGCTCTCCGCCTCGGAGCGGACCTGTAAGTGTGCGGACACGCAATGCACTGCAAGGCCCACCTGGTGCGTGGACATGTGAAGAGCTTGTGCCAACAAGGCTGCTGGTGTTGGTTTCCCGCGCTTTCCCGCCTCCGAAGGCACAGGAGTTAGACACAGCCCACAGCACCGGGTTTAGACCGGTGGCTTTGGCTCACCTGCCTTCTTGACCACCAGCAGCTGGTCGCTGCTTTCTGTCCAGCTTTACAGGGGGAGCGTCTGCTCACACTGAAGTTGCGAGTGATGCCCGCGTCGCAGTTGTCTCGTTGCTCTGCCTTTCAGCTACTTCTGCAGAGAAATAGTGGTTCATAGAAATAAGTGGTTAGTCCTCCAACGAACAGTCTTTAATAACTCCCTGAATGCTTTGAATCTTTTAAACTCCAGACCCTATATTACTTATTAATAAATATTTAAAATAAGCGTTTGGTATCATTAATATAATCCCAAATGTAAAGCTTTAAAAGGGAATGTAACTATAATATCAATAGTGGGACTAATAATATATTAATCATATTAATAATCAATATCAATATAGTATCATATTATATTAATATTATTGATATAATATAATTATATAGATATTATTAATATAATAATATTAGTGGGTTAACTATAATATCAGTAGGACTTTCAGTCATTCTTAAGACCTGCAGTTCTATGGTTAGCAGCATTCAACTTGTCTCAGTTTTTATTTATGTTCCACAATTGATTGGCTCAAATTAGTGCCAAAAAAGTCTCCCCTATCTCAATTGATGCCTTCAAGCGATAGATTGCACTTGAATTGTCTTTTCTCTCAGTTTATTTCTTAAAAAAATAACAATTTTTCTATGGAATTTGGATTTTTTTTTCATATTGTATGTTTAGTGCCTAATACCCATGTATTTCCTGACTTCTAGTTATAGCTTAATTCTTTTTTTTTAAGCTCAGCACCTCCATGATTGTGCGAAGAACGCTGAGAGAAAGACACAAAAGGATGCTTGTCTTCAGAAACTCTCGAGCTCATTCGCCAACGTGGCAAGGCACGAGCCTCAGGAGACCAAATGCTAACCTCCAAGCTTGCTAAACAGTGCAGAGAAGCGATAAAAGAAGACCTCAAAGACAGAAGAGCAGAAATACTGGAAGATGCATCAGAAGCCGGGAAAAGCATTCACACTGCCCGCCTGTCCTTCACCAACTATAAGACCAAGATGACTGCCCTCCGACGCCCTGATGGATCTATCACATCTTCCAGAAAGGCAATGGAGAAGATTATCCAGGACTTCTACTCAAATCTCTTTGATAGCCACATCCACCTGCCCACATATCAAATTCCACAGGATGGATATGTCATTCCCAAAGTTCTCCCTTCTGAAATCCGACATGCCATCTCGTCGGTAAAGAAGGGAATAACACCAGGACCAGACAAAAGTCAGACCCGAACACCTGAAGAATCTGCCATCAGTACTCAACAATACACTAGCTCGGCTCTTCACACGCAACCTGTCTGAATGAAAGGTGCCCTCCCAATGGAAAACCAGCAGGACAGTTCTACTGTTCAAGAAGGGAGACATTCACGACATCGGCAACTATCGCCCCATCTGCCTGTTGTCTGTCATCTACAAGCTGTTTACACGAGTCATCCTGAACAGGATTGACAGAACACTAGATGAAGGACAACCATGCAAGCAAGCAGGCTTCCGGAAAGGATTCAGCACAGTCGGCCATATCCACACAGTAACCAAGCTCATTGAGGTTTGTAGGGAGTAAATGATGCCACTCTGTCTCACGTTCATTGATTTACAGAAAGCCTTTAATTCCGTGGAGACTGAAGCAGTCATCGAAGCCCTAGCCTAACAGGGTGTTCAAACCCAATACATCAAGATCCTTCGTGAGCTGTATTACGGATTCACCACCAGGATCTCACCATTCTACAAAGAAGTGATCATTAATGTGAAAAGAGGGGTTCGACAGGGTGATACCATTTCACCAAAACTCTTCAGCGCCACCCTCGAGAACATCATGCAACAATTAGAATGGGAAAGAATGGGAGTGAAGATAGATGGTCGGCAACTACACCACCTCCGCTCACTGATGACATCATTCTAATAACATCAAACATTAGCCAAGTGGCACAAATGCTGGCTGACTTTGACCGAGAATGTGGAAAGATAGGTCTACAGCTGAATCTAAAGAAAACGATGTTTATGAAGAATGAACTAGTTCCAGAGGCACCATTCACTCTCAATGGAACAAACATCTCTGAATGCAGCAGTTATGTGTACCTAGGTCGAGAAACCACCATGATGAATGACCTAAAACCTGAGCTGCGCAGGAGGAAGAGAGCGGCATGGAATGCCTTCAAAGGCAGCGAAGAAATAGATAAAAGGACAAAGAACCTCTGACTCCGGGCACATCTCTTTGACTCCACCATTCTCCCTACATTAACATACGCCTCAGAGACCTGGGCCCTACGAAAGCAGGATGAGAATGCTATTTGGGTCTCCCAGAGAGGAATCGAAAGAGCTGTGCTTGGCTTATCATGCCTCACTCAAATGAGAGAAGGAATCCGGAGTTCTGAGCTCCATCGCTATTACAGAATCAGGGATGCTGTCTCGTTTGCCAAGGCATCGAAAATCAGATGGGCTGGATATGTAATGCGATTTGGGGACAACAGCTAGACTAGAGCCATTACCGACTGGAACCCACGGGATGTCAAAAGATCACGTGACTGCCCACCTACAAGATGGTCAGACTTCCTTGTCAAGACCCTGAAGGAACGGTTTGAGGCTCTTCATATTCCTGAATCAACCAGATGCCATTGGGCTACATTGGCACGTGATAGGGTCCAATGGAAATGTTACTGGCGCCCACTCAAGCAAATCGATGAATAACGGGATTCAAGTGATCAAGTGATGCATTACAAGAAAACACACAGTCTGCTTCTTCTTTTCATCACATTGTAGTTGGATATTGAGTTTATATATTTACAGCAAATACCATAAATTTTCACTTCAGCTTTTTAACTAAGGACTTTAGCAACTGGCAAAGGTTTTATGCATCTTTATCCTTTCCCTTCCCCCTCTACCAGGGAAAATTTAGGTCTCTTAAGAATGACACAAGCATGAGGCTTTTAGTTTTGGAGGGTGTGACAACTTTTTTTTTTTTTTGGAAAAGCTGAGTCATTCTATTCCTGACCTATTGTATTCTGATTGGCCAAGCAGACCTTGAGGAGCATTTTGCACTGAAAAGGATTCTACAAACCTGACCTGACTGTTGCAGCTAGCGGAGAGTGCACTGCAAAACCCATTCAGCCTCTAAACTCCCTGCTTTTTATTACCATGCAACATACACACCTCCTGAGACATTGCCACTTTAGGAATATGAAACTCAGTTATATGTTCTGCATTTTCACTTGCACACCATTATCCCTCATGCATAAATATGAGTCTCCTGAAAATTCATGTATTACGTATGAACTGTTTCATCCCTCTTTCTCTGCTGCTCTTAACCCCAGACCTTTCCTGGCCGCTCCTTGCTGGTGGATGTCTTTCCCAATATAAGATGTTTCATTGGCATCTTTTTCTGCTTCATTGTTCCTGGGCATTTTGCTAGGGTGACACAGCCATTCGCGTGTCATGAATTACTACAACAGACCATTATTTCATTAGAAACTGCAGAATGCTGATATTCTAGTGATTATCTTGTATTTACTAGTAAAGATTATGTTATAATAAAGATATATACCTCATTAAACATACTAATCAGGAAGAGAGGGAGAAATGTATTATTTCTCTTCTACTAATTTTCAGAAGAGTCAACTTGATATATTTCATTTATTTATTTATGTATCTATCTATCTATCTATCTATCTATTTATTTATTTATTTATTTGTTTTGCTTTTTTGGGTCACACCCGGCAATGCTCAGGGGTTTCTTCTGGCTCTGCACTCAGGAATTACTCCTGGCAGTGCTCAGGGGCCCATATGGGATGCCAGGGATCAAACCCGGGCCAGCATGGGCCGGCTGTGTGCAAGGTAAACGCCCTACCCGCTGGGCTATCACTCCAGCCCTAACTTATTTATGAAGAGGAGGCGGCGGCGCCAGCCTTCCTCGGCGGGAAGCGGAGGCGAGACCCCTGCCCGGGACGCGGCGGGAGGGCCCACGCCCCCGCCGTCTCCGCCGCCGCGCCTGAGGGACTTCCAGTGTCTGCGGCGCCGCCGGCCGGACCGGATCCCGCTGCTCGGGACGGAGACGCGGTTACGCAAGAGGATGCCCAGAACATAGGATGTCCCTACAAAATCTACCTCCAGTGTTACTCTCATTTGTTTAATCATGAAGTGTACAATTGCAAGTTTGAGCAAGACGTCTTCCAACTGTGTTGAAAACCTCTGAAGAACCTAATTAACACAGATGACCTAGGACCAGCTCTACGCCTATGACAGAAAACTATTCATTAGTGCATTTGTCAATCTTGGTTCTGAATGCTGCAGATAACAGCAGTCAGAATTCTTTATTTCTGAAGCATTCACTTGGCCTTCCCATTCAGTAAGCCTGACTTTTCTAGCCTGTTCTGGAAGACATTAATGGAATACAGTCATGTCCACTCAAGACGAGAGGCAGATCGATACTGAATATGCTGTATCCTTGTTGGAGCGGTTAAAACTGTTTTATGAACAGCAGTTGTTTACTGACATAGTGTTAATTGTTGAGGGTACTGAATTCCCTTGTCATAAGATGGTTCTTGCAACATGTAGCGCATATTTTAGAACTCCACCCAGCTGACCAGCCCATCACAGCCCGGATCATCGACACCCACCCTGCAGCCGTTTCTTCCTCAATCCGGCCCAGAACTCCACCCAGCTGACCAGCCCATCACAGCCCGGATCATCGACACCCACCCTGCAGCCGTTTCTTCCTCAATCCGGCCCAGGTATGCTGGTCCAGAGACTCTTAGACATGGGGCAGAGCTGTTCCTTGCTCTCCCTGTGCCCAGCCGTTCATGAGGCAGTCGGGAGGCATGGTGGGTTCTAGCCTTGGCCCACCACCCCGGCAGAACCTCACAACAAGCCAGACGACCCCCACTCCATGGGTGCCGCCATTTTCCACATCCGACTTCCCTCTCTTCAGAACTCCACCCAACCGACCAGCCCATCACAGCCCGGGCGCGCGCCGCATGGCCGCGCCGGGTTCATCAATAAATGCTTTATTTGGAGGTGTTTAAAGAATATGCCTCCCGCACGGCAAGCCTAGCAAGCTGCTTGTGTTGTATTTGACATGCCAAATGCCAGTAACAATTATATTAGGTCATTCCCATGACCTAATATAATGATTTTTAGGCTCTTTATGTTCCTGTAGCAAGCCGATGCCCTTTGCTCTACTGGCATGAGACAGGACATATGGAGATATTACTGGTGCCCGCTCTAGCAAATAGATGATTAACGGGAAGATCGTGATCGTGATCGTGATTTATGAATTCATGGTTGTGAAAAAATTTTTACGTACTTCCAGACATTGAAAATATTTATGATTTTTCACAAAATGTAATATAAATGTTCAAGTTATTTATTCCTTGCTCAGTAGGAATGAGAATGTGGACTCCTGAGATCATACTGATGTAGGCAGGCAGACAGGAGGGGGCCCTGCATGGCAGTGAACTGTTGCCATTAGGCTCTCACCTTTTGGAACCAGGAATGAAGACCTGATAAGACCCATTAACCAACAATAGATCCTGAGGAAGCTGGGTCCACCTTCTTCCGCCCAGCCCTTAGCCCCCATCAACCTTTGATGGCCCAGCATAAGATTCCAGAGCATTCCAACCCAAAGGGATAAAAGCCCCCTTTGGAAATCAGTCTAGGCTCCCTCCCTGCCTCTGGAGCAGCCTGCGTTCTCCCTTGAGCGTGTTACCTCTCTCTCTTTCCCTCCTCCTTCCCAGTCCTAAAACCTCCTTAATGAAATCTGTAAAACTTCACTGCTCGTTGATTCCTGAAAATTCTTTTTCTACAGGAAGACAAGAACTCTGAGGAAACCCTGGGTAAGGGCCAGGACTGACTTTCCTGCAAAGAGCAATTCCTCACTCCAGCCTGAGTCTGTGGCTCCCCGAGAAATCTTGGGTGTTGGGGATCAACTCCCGTGCCTAGAGATCAAGCAGACATCAGGGGTGGCTGAATGGCCACCACGTGGGGCAGGCCCACATCGTGCAGGGGCTCATCGCAGACTTTATCAGTCCTTAGCCTGCCCAGCGAGTCTGGGGAGAAAACAACCATCTCTCTCCCTTCCTGCCTCACATTGAAAGAAGGCAGAAATCCCCCTTTCCCAACCAGGGCAGGCCTACTCATGGAAAGTTACCAATTTAGGGCCTGAGCGTCCTTTTCATCTTGAAGTAACCTTTTGTTATCTACAAAAGGCCCAGAACAAATTCCTGTTAGAGGTTATTAGACCCCCGCCCAGAATCTACTATCTGGCCTGAATTCCCTGGATTGCATTCCTGCACGTACACATAGCTGTTGCTGACCCATGATCCCACGCGTGTATCTAGCCGCACCAAATATAGAAAGAAGTATGAAGAATGATCTGATTGGTGGGAGATGGCTACTTGATACAAAGTGATTGGCTGCCTCGCGCGCAGACCTTGATATATTTTAAATCTATTGGATGTTTATGCACGGGCTTTTCTGTAGCGGCGGGAACTATCTCTTAAAAGATCCTCCCTGGAAGGGCTCAGGGCTCTTAGCCACTGACCACTTGGGGTCATGCTATGGGCCCGAGTATACTCGCTATTAATAAAACCCTTTCTTTTGCATAGGACCCAGTCTCTCAGAGTTTTCCTTGATAGGTGGGGGTGTTCTGAGGCTCCCAGTCATTCACCCCATCGGGTGGCCAAGTCTTTCAACATAAGCCACCCTTCATGCCGACCTGCATCAATATGACTTGGTCTCTACAGTTTTTGATAGTTGCTTTCTTTTTTGCATAACAGAATGTTTTAAATTCATCTTGTTAACTCTTTACAGTGACTTGGAATCAGCCTTTTCTTTATAAAATGACCTTTAAATATCACAGACTTTGTACTTGGAATAATCATTGCTAATAGGTTACTACTTCTGTGACTATAATCCTCCTAGAAAAGTTGGGAAGGAACAGATATTGTCCAATAAGACTTTATATTCCAATGGCAATAATAGTATACCAACAACATTAATATCAAATTTTTTATTAATTTTCCATTTAGAAACCTAGACATTTCTCAGTGTCATAAAAATGTTCAATTCTTTACCCTAATATTAGATCCCTTTTGTACTATGGAGCCAATCGATCGTTTAGCCATAATTATTCTCGAATATCCTATGCAAACTATTATGCAGGCTGCTTATAATTTGTTTAGGATACTCTTAGATTCTACTACCTCAGGACTTAAATTCATGCCACTTTTTAAGAATCAAATGCTTTTCCTGAATCAAATCTTAAGCACTTTTCAAAGCCCAGCATATTTCTTGCCTCTTTTCACTTGTCTAGATCATTTCTCTCCTTGCAATTATCAGCTTAACAAACATGTCCCCTTGTTCTTCTTTCAACAGCTAGAAGCTTTCCATCTTTACTGGAAGGCCCTTTCGTATCATCAGAGCTTGCTCTTCTCTCAGGCAACCAGAGATGCCAGATAATTAATACCCGAGTGTAAGTCTCAGCCAGTGAATGATATGAGTGACTTCAGCCCCACCTTCTTACTGCACTGCTTGTGCAGTGGTTATCTAATTAATGCCAAATCTGTTATTGCCTACATTTAGGTACCTGTCTTACTTCTTCCCTCACCTCTGTTTGGTTCCTCTTAAATAACTAATTTTACATTGATCCTTGTCTCAGGATTTGCTTCTGGAAAAAGCTAAGACAAGAATTTTTTTCCTTTAAATTCATGATCTCTGTTAAGAAATTGAATAAGTTTTGGGTGACTCATCATTCAGTAAATGCATTACCACTCATTCTGGAGCATCTTATTTCCTATTGCATGTGTAAGAATCAATGATACTGTAAATCAGTGTGTGATACTTGGTTGTTTGCTTCTGAGTCAAATAATTGGAATCAGACTACTCTCAGTTTACTCTCTATCATCTAATTTTACATCGTTTTACAGTATGTCTGAACCCTATTGCTACGTGAATTCATGATTTTCAGTTTCTTTTGCTATGGAAAGTTATTTCTGTACCATTTTAGATGTCCTGTAAGTACCATTTTGAATGTTGTGTAAAAACTAATAGGCTTTTTAAAGACAAAAAAAAGTAATATTTTGTGAAAATTTTTTCAGCCAATTTCTTTCTAACCAGAAACTTGATGATATGGCAATGTATAAATAAAAGAATAGATGGACAGTTTTACTGGCGACTTCATCTTATATTTCTGTTTTTTATATTTCTGGAAAGTTAGCTTATTCTTGCCATACATTGCTTTCCAATTTTAAAATTTTTTTATATGCCAAATACCAGTAACAATGATAGACCTCATTCCCATGACCTGATGGAATGGTTTGAGGCTCTTTACTTCCTGGAGCAAGCAGGTGCCCTTGGGCTCTACTTGCATGAGACAGGATATATGGAGATGTTACTGGTGCCCGCTCGAGCAAATCTATGATGAATGGGAAGACAGTGATACAGCAATTATACCACCGTGAGACATACAATTACAAATGTGTTCATAATTGGTTCTTGGTAATACAGTATTCCAGCATCCATCCCTCCACCAGTGCCCCATTTCCACCACCAACGTACCCCCCCCCCTCCCACCCACCCACAGGCTGCCTCAATTGCAGGTACCCACATTTCCTCTCTTTTTCTCTCTGTCTCTCTGTCTCTGTATCTCTC
This sequence comes from Cryptotis parvus, assembly GCA_021461705.1. Taxonomy (NCBI): domain Eukaryota; kingdom Metazoa; phylum Chordata; class Mammalia; order Eulipotyphla; family Soricidae; genus Cryptotis; species Cryptotis parvus. The sequence continues at coordinate 53,518 of JAJIBD010026785.1, forward strand.
TCCCTCTTCTTTTACACATTGTGGCTAGCCCTGCAGATATTTAGAGTTTATCACTTAAGTCTCTTTGTGTATATTCAATGGTGAGTTTTAGTCTGCTGAAAGTCAAATGGATGCTCCTTTGTATACAATTTCCTTCTTTGATCTTGCTGACTGAAGAATTATGTCTCTATGGCATCCATTACTTTGACTAGGATGTGTCTTGGGGTTTTTCTATTGGGGTCTCTTCTTGCTGGTACACATCGGGCTTTTTTGGATCTGGATGCCTTCGTCTTTTAACTCGGAACTTTTCAGCCAGGATGTTTTTAACTGTTTTAGTTTCCTTGGGGTTACTTTCCTGTCCCTCTGGGACTCTGATAATTCTTATGTTGTTCCACCTGGCTTCATCCCATTGTTCTCTGTTCCTTTGCAGATCCATTTTCCAGTCTTTACCATTTTATGTAGTTCTCTGAGTGCTTTCTGCAGCTCATCTTCAGTCTCACTGATTCTCTCTTCCACTGCTGTCATCCTACTGTTGAGAGCCCCTATTGTGTTTTTCATTTCATCTACTGAGTTTTTAAGTGATGATATTTCTATTTGCATGGTTCTCATTTCTGCTCTCATTTCCTCCCGTAGTTTATTGACAGCCCTTTCAACTGCTTCGTTTATGTTCTCCTGTATTTTATTGGACATCTGCTCCACTTTTTCATTGAGCTCCTTAAACATCCTACCAATTTCTTCTCTAATTTCATTGTCAGAGAGATCATGAAGAACTGCATTCTTTTCGAGTCTTCAGGGTTGATTTCTTCATCTGTTCTTTGAACTGGGGATCTGCGTTGTTTCCCTCATGGTGTTCTGGTGTGCAGGGATAGATTTCTCTAGCGTACTGTTTCTTTTTCTTGAGGATATTACCTTCCCTTAGTGTTGAATTTCCTAGTTTTTGTATTAATAATCGGCTGCATGAGCGGCCGCCCACCCAGCCAGCCACAACCCCCCAGGGAGAATATCTGAGGTGGAGACAGGCCGGTGTGAGAGTTCAAAATGTTTACTTCCGCTTACACTGGGACTTCTGGGCTTTTTTTCCGAGGCCTGGGGCTCTACCACAACACCAAGCGCCTCCTGGCCAGCCTCACCCCAGGGAGAATACCTGAGGCGGAGACAGGCCGGTGTGAAAGTTCAAAATTCCAATTTTTGTTTTAAATGACACTTTAAGTATGTTGCTCCTTTTTTTAACTGTAATTTTTAAGTGCTTGTATTAATTTTCTAAAACTGACAGTAATAGTTTTTTTTTTTTTTACTTAGAATGCCCTTAATAAAAGTTGATCATTGTGTTCTATCAGTTTGGAGGTGAATTGGCTAACGGTGGGGGTTAGTTTGAAATCTACATAATTTCCTTGATTTAAGATGGTTTCACCTGCAACTATAAATAGAACTTTATCTCATTTACATGCATTATATACAATTTGTATATTCTTGAATATATTAAACTTGTGCTGGACCTTGAACCTGCCTTTTTTCTCATTTTGAATCAGCCTTTCTTAATGCGGTTGTTTTTCACCAGTACACATGCCAGCACACAATGGGATTATTATTATTTTTTCAAGAATGAATATCTTAAAGTAGCCCATTTAGTTCTTCATGTAACATTGGTTTTGAGTCTGTGAAGTTTCTGAGTTACTGTTTATCTGTGAAGTTGTGTATTGTTCCTTCTGATCTGAAGGAGAGTCTAGCTGGGTAAAGAATTCTTGGTGAGGTGTTCTTTTCATTTAGTTTTTTCACTATCCCATCACTGTCTGCAGACCCAAAGACTTTCATCTGATAAATCTGCTGTGAATCTTAGAGATGTTCCTCTGTACATAATTTCCTTCTTTGATCTTGCTGCTTTCAGTACTCTATCTCTACTCTATCTCTATGTTTTTTGTCATCTGATTAGATGTGTCTTGGAATATTTTTATTGGATTTCTTTTGACTGGTAGCATTAGGGCCTCCTGGATCTGAGTGCATGCACTCTTCAGCTCTGGGAACTTCTCGGTAATGATGGCTTTGACAGTTGCTTCTTCATCAGGATTTTCTTCTTGCCTCTCTGGGACCCCAGTGATCCTTATGTAATTCCTTTGAGGCTCTTTTCTGTCTTCTGCTGCTATCTGGAAAGTTTCTGCACCTTATATTGGGGCTCACTGATTCTTTTCTAAGCAGCTACTACTCTGCTGCTGAGGCCTTCCAGTGAGTTTTATATTTTGCTGAACAAATTTTTAATATCTGTCACTTCTGCTAGTGTTTTCTTTTGCAGTTTCCTCATTTCTGTTCCTTGTCCTCTTGTATTTTATTGGCATTGTGTTCTATTGTTTCTTACAGCTCCTTATGGTTTCTTAACAGTTCCATTTGAAATTCCTCATCACAGATGTTATATAGCTCATTATTATTGCTTGGATCATCTGGACTAGTGACTTCACTCACTAAGACTGATGATTTCTATATTGCTTTACCATGGTGACCTTTGAGTTTGAAGGTGTTCATGTGTGTTGTTGTGTGGTTAAAAACATAAAACACTTAGGGTGTCTTTGGTTATTTGATGTGATTTGTGGAGAGGTGAGAAAGTGTGAGGCCCAAGTTCACTGGTACCTCTATATAGGATTTATATAAAGTAGGTTCTTCAAGCGGATGCACTAGTGTACTCTTGGTTTTGGGGTAGGATTTTAGAGCGATGCCAAAGGCATGGTAACTACAATAAAATACTGCCAAGGACCAGCTACCAGGCTTCTCTTTGTGTGGATTCCTGGCTTTAGGTTGGGGGAGGGGAGGGGTTCCCCCCAATGTTCAGAGACACACCTGAGTTTGGAATGCGAGGCTGATGGGTTAGGTGGCAGCACTTGAGGAGAGGTGTGTCCCAGTGGCAGGCTCTGTGGGTCCATCTCTCTGACTTCCCTTTGTGTGAGTTTCCAGGCTTCAAGCTGGGGAAGGGGTTGGGTCCCGCTGAAATTCAGAGACACATCTGAGTTTCATCAGGGAGATGCAGATCAAATCAACAACGAGATATTATCTCACACCACTGGGACTAGCACACATCCAAAAGAACAAGAACAACCAGTGCTGATGGGGATGCGGGGAGAAAGGCACTATTCTCCATTGATGGTGGTAATGCCAACTAGTTCGGCCTTTCTGGAGAGCAATATGGGCATTCTTTAAAAAACTAGAAATAGAGCTTCCATATGACTCAGAAATACGATTTCTGGGAATATATCCCAGGGCTTAAAAAACACACAGCAGAAACTCCATCTGCACTTCTCTGTTTATTGCAGCACTATTCACAATAGCCAGAATCTGGAAACAACCCAAGTGCCCGAGATCAGAACACTTGTCAAAGAAACTATGGTACTTCTACACAATGGAATATTGCACAGCCCTTAGGAAGAATGAAGCTATGAAATTTGCTTATATATGGAGTACATGGAGAGTATCGTGCTGAGTCAAATGAGTCATAAGGATATGGACAGCCATCGAATCACTGCACTCATCTGTGAGGTGTAAAAACCATAATATGATACCAATTTCCAAGTTTAGTAGAAACAAGGGCCAGTTAGCTTGGTTCACTGTTGGAAGCCTGCTTCAACCTTTTGAGGAAAAGTATGTTGGGATAGGAATTAGTCCACTATGAAAAAGATAGTAGTAAATGACCATTGTACAAAAACTGCATGCAGAATAGGTAATGGAACAGACATGGTAACTTCTCACTATCGCTATTGCAACCCATAATGGCCAGTGGAGAGAGGGAGAAAGAAGGAAAGTGCCTGCCATAGAGAGAGTCTGGGGGGGTGTGGGGGGGCAGGGTTGCAGCAGGGTAAAGGGGCACTGTGGTGGTGGGAAATGTACACTGGTGGAGGGATGGGTGTTGGGACATTGTGTGGCTGAAACCTGATCATGAACAGCCTTCTAACTCTATGGCATGGTGACTCTATAACATAAAATAAAATAAAAATAACAAAAATAGAATTTGATGCTTAATTATTACTTCGATTTTTTGTAGACTTTAAAATTCAGATAGAAAAAATCCATTTGATTATTAACTTGGCAAAAATTTCATTTTTCTAATAAAGTAATTTTATTTAAAAATGAATATAGTTATTCCAGATCTCTCAGCTTTGTCTCTCTCTTTTTCTCTTCTTTTCTTCCATTCCTCCTCCAAACCAATGTTCAGAAATGGCAGGCCCCTGCCATCTATTTTCTGCAGTTGGGCTTGTGGTCAGTTCATGGGCCCAGAGCTGTTGTTTGGGCCTTGTGTTGGATCCACTCCAACACAACCCAGCAGGATTTAGACACCTCCTGGGCTGTGCTTGGTGATACTGTGGAAAATACCTGGTGCCTGAGAATTGACCCAGGCATGTGCCCTAATCACTGAACTCTCTCCTAACTCACTGAGCTTAATTTATTTATTTTGGTTTTGGGACACACCAGGTGGTCTCAGGGATTACTTCTTACTTTCTGTTCAGGGAGCACTCCTGGTAATGTTGGGGAAGCCTGCAGGTTACTGGGGCAGCCCTGCTGGGCCACCTGCAAGGACAACACCCTGACCACTGTGCTTTCTGTCCCCAGTCCCCGTCCCAACTTTATTTTAATGTAACCAACTTTGATAATATAAAACCCAAATTGAGGGGAGGTGGGAAATTCTTTGGTCTTCTCTCTGTTTAAGAGTGTAAAGAGTCTTGAAATGAAAAGTTTTTAATGCCCCCCATCTAAGCTGTTTTTAGGCATTTGGCATTCATTTAAATCTATTTCTGCTTTATTCATTCTAAACTCAAGATTTTGTTTCTTTAAGCTTTAAAAGTATACGCTGTGTGGAGTGATAATTCAGTGTGTAAGGTAAGCATACAGCTATCTCCTGTTCGATTCCCAGTCATTTTAGATTAACTGCATATGATCTTCTGGACTCCAGCAGGAATGATCCCTGAGCACAGAGCTTGGAGTAATCTCTGGGTACAGCCCATTGTGCCCCCAAAACTAAAACAAACAAAAAGTGTGAACCTACACTTAATGCATTATGTGTGTCAGTATATTAATTCTTTAAAACTGCATTCTTAGATAGTTAATTAGCTTTCTTCTTGTCTTCTTTGTAACTCAATCGTCATGTTTTAAGAGGGTTTCCTTAACTGTTACATAGTAGTTCCCTTATTGTTGATAATTTATGAGTTTTGTTTTTTTGGGGGCCACGCTTGGCAGTGCTTAGAACTTGCTCCTGGCTCTGTGCTCAGTAAGCACTCTGGAGTGCCTGGGGTATATGGGGTCTGGGGATCAAACCTGGCTCAGCTGTGTGCAGGACAATACCCTGCCCACTGTATTACTGCTCTGACCCCCCATTCTGGCAATCTTGTTCCCATATTTCTCGTTTCTGAGTTTATTGTTTTTCTCTAATATGAACTACCTGAGAAGGTTCTCATTGATCTCATTTGCTGCATTCCCAGAACCCAGAATTCCAGTTGGCACATAGGAAACATTTAGTGAATATTTATTCATGTTCCTTAAATAGTCATTTTATATTAAATAAAGTTTGTTTAATATTGCTGCATATGTTGGAGATGAGAATTTTTTAAATATCATTAACTAGAGAGAGATCACGGATTTCTGCGATAATATTCATTTGTGCATACATTGAAGATAATTCAGAAAATAGTACCTGTCCTTTTGAGGCATGCAATGCTTGATGAAGTAAGATAGGGTAAGCCAGGGTATATTCTGTGAGGGGAGGAAACAGAGAGAGCATGTTGTGGGCATCCAATTTAGATGTCATAATGGAATTAGAAAAGATGGAGACTTAAAGGTGTCTATAATATTTGTCTTATTTTTCTTTCCTTGCAGATTTTCCAGGAGGGACGCCATGGGCCAGGCTCCCTAGAGCAAGATGTGGGGCTGTGATGAGATCTACCAAATGCACTGTGGACAGAATAAACTTCTGGATCAAAGCACTTAAGAGCTAGTAAGTGCATTGGCCTACAGACTTTTATTATTCTGTTAATGGCAATTGGGATCCTGCATGTTCAGATGGCTAAATCACATGGACATAGGTCTGGCATTCAGCCTTGGAAAGAAAGAGGAGGTCAAGGAATGCTGTAAGACCAGGCCTTGGACTTTGTAGAAGCCAGAAATAAACCCAGGTGGCACCAGCCCCTGAGATTTCAGGGTTAAGTTGCTATCTTGCTATAGTCTCCTTAGAGTAATAGGAAAAAGTGCCAGGAGGACATCTTGAAGTCAAGTGTTGAAAGGCCAAGAACAAAGTACAGACAAAAGCTATTTGTTGAAGGGAGCTTTCTTTCCTTGCCAGGTTAGAGCAAGATTCTCTCAAAGAGGAGAAACAGATGAAAGCAAGTTCAGGGTCTGGAGAGGTGGTAGAATCTACTATCAGGTATCAGAGAAATGCACCCTAAAATGTTTATATTCTATGCTCTGGTGGGCTGGTATAGACATTGCTTGCGGCATCAAATTCTAACTGAGGGCCTGGCTCCTCCTTGCAAACACATGTCACCTCACTGCTATCAGTGCATTCTGATAGCAGTGCTCAGAGAATGGCCACAATGAAGCACTGTACCTTCCAGAATGACTCCATCAGGAAATAACTTCAATCTCTAAGTCTGTTCATCGATGATTTGATTTTGTTATTGTTGTTCTTAAGCAGAAGTGAGTCGCTTTGGTTGCATTTCATGGTAATTTCATCCGGGTTACTATTTTAAAAGCAACTTTTTAGTGTTTTCCAGTCTATGAACATTATTGTGTATGCTTGTGTGTGTGTGTGTGTGTGTGTGTGTTTGTGTGCATTTTCCTTCATAATGAATTCTTAAGCAGAAGCTTATTATTATTTACAAATTGTCTCTCCCACTTTGTTCTGTGAGTTGTTTTTTGAAGCCAGCCCCACGGCCGGTCTAGAAGAGGCAGGCTTGCATGAGCTTCATTCTTTCTGGGTACTCAAGTTAATTGTTGCTGTCATTTAAGCACCAAGCTGCTGCTCACGTTTCTTACTTAAGTCACTTAAACCCGATTTTGTTTTATTTTATTTTTTTGTTGTTTCTGTTTCAGAATGTCAAGGCCTATGAGGCTTGAAACAGATTCCTCACATTGGAAAATGCCCTCCGAATTGATTGCAGCATGCCATCCATCAGATTTTGTATTCAGTTTTAGTTTAGTTTTTGAAGCTCTGAGATGAAAAAAAATATGAATTTAATATTCTGCAACAAGTTTTTCCATCATCTCATGAAAGCCCAGAGGAATGCTATTATATCTTTTTTTAGTTTTAGTCTTCGGTTTTTCCTTAGGATATTTTTGACCCCAGAAGAGACTCTTTCCTTTCGAGTTGCCTGAGCTGTGATCATGACTGTGACCTCTAGCCTGAAAAGAAGAGGAGTTCTGCCTCTCTGGAGTCACGCCTCAGGCACTCTGCAAGTTGGCTGGCAGGGAGCATTTCCCAGGCTGGGAAGCTCTGACCTTCTACGGAGAGCGGATGTCTGCTGTGCACGGAAACTCCTCCTGCCTGATTGAGAGCCTTAGGTTTGTTACCTGCTCTGTGATTCCGAGTCCATTCTCTCCCCACAAAGCACAGGTAATTTAGCTCTGTATTCAAAGCCACATGTTACGGGCTCACATGTCAGTAATTTTACTGTCGCAGGTGAATATATTCCATTTTGAGTTCCCAGTAGGGTTATTCGGGAGTGAATCTGGAATTTGGGAATGAAAAACTGGGAAAACTTGCTATGATCAGAAGCCACTTTAACTATTATTTCTAAATGAAAGGTCCCTAGGGTGCTCTGTCAGGCTCCCCCTCCCCCCATTCATCTGATTTCCATTTCTCTGGGAGGGTTTCTCTGGCCGCCTAGGGTAGCATTATGCCAGCATTATGGCATAGTGACAGCATTACAATAAGGCTGATTGTCAGACAGACTCAGAGTGCACTTAGAAATGAACCTTAGTGTGATTAATAATTGCATATTAGTATCTGCAGGCTGAGGCTGGCGTTTTGTTTTTATCTTTGAACACAACCAACAAGCTAAGTAGACTTCTAGAATTTTGAAAATATCAGGATTATGCCACCTTCCTTTTTTAATTCCCAAAAGGATGTTTACAAAGTAAAAATTGAGTTTAAATTATGTGTGACAATTTTTAGCATTAATTATTTAAAATATTTTATGTATTTGAAGCTATTGTGAATATTTCCTTGAGAAATGACATTCATTTATGGCTGTTAAACTATGTAACTAATTCCAACATAAATCTTACTGGACAGAATTTTGGGAAGCCCATAGCAATGGAAGAGAGATGCTTATGCCACTGAAGGCCATGTGGAACACCTAGATAACAAGGATAAGGACCTATTATAAAATGCCACGAGGGATCTTTCATATAATCCATTTTGTCTTACTTTAAAAGTTATCGCCTTTTCTCCTATGGTTGCAAACATTTCCAATTTAAATCATTCAGAGCTTTTCTAGCTCCAGGAGTCATCAATGTGAAACTTTTTTTCTAGGAGCAAGTACTTTGATCTGAAATAAAATTTGAATAGTAATTCATTCATTCAAAAATAGTGAGTTCTTAAAATGTTGATGGAGAATAGTACTTGAAGGTACAACTTAATCAGATTCCATTATCAAATATTTTACTTTTCCAGAGTTTAAATGGAATGGAGATTAGTTCAATAAAATGTTTCTAATTTTGTTAGAGGCAACTACTTAAATACAGTGGATAAGGCATAACTTAGTCAAGTTATATCTCCTCATTCTCTTTTCCTAGATTCTGGGTTTTTTTTTTTTTTTTTGGTTTGTTATTTAAGCAAAAGAAAATGTACGATGTGTTTGAATGAAAATCTACTTAAACATTTTTAGTCTATGAATCTGTTAATATAGTGAGGGGAAACTGCATTCTCTTTGTCTCGTTGCCTGTGTAATGGCATGGTATAATTAGCTATCTTTTTTTTTCTTTTGGCTTTTTGGGTCACACCCAGTGATGCTCAGGGGTTACATATGCCTCTGCCCCCAGAATTACTCCTTGTGGTGCACAGGGGACAATATGGGATGCCGGGATTGAACCCAGGTCAGCCACTTGCAAGGCAAATGTTCTAACCACTGTACTATCGCTTCAGCTCCTAGGTAATAATCTGAACAATTTAGCTTTATCATTCCATCTCACATTTGTTTCTTCTCTCTCATTATCTGTGATCAAGATTTTAGGTTAGATTACATGAAAAACACCAGACAAGGGGATGATGCTGTTTTCAAATACCAATCCTAGTCATCATCAAGATTCTAATTTGATCTTTTTAGTTTGAATGACCTTTAGTATCATAATAGTCTATGATAACTTGCTTTGTATGAATACTGTGGAAGGTATTTTTTCATTTATAAGTTATAAAGTTTTTCACCTAAAATTATAATTTGTCACTGTAGAATCCTGTAGCCAGTATGTAATGAATGCTGTAAGATGATCTGATTTGTGGTCTATCTTCTCCATCCCTACAAACTGTCTCTTGGTGCTCCTTGATATTTCGGCTGAGCCACCGTCATTGCCCCAGACCATTTGATGCACGTGCCTACTAGTTACTGTTGGCTCCCACTGCAATATCCTTTTTTTAACACAGGCTGCAGGGCTGGTGTCTTAAACTGTGGGGTTGTGTAACTGAACATGGGGTCAGCAGAAATTTTGACAGCAGTGAAAAGTATTTGAACACACAAAGACTAAAAGTTAATTAAATATCCACCATGTAGTGAAATGGAGTTGTTTCAGGCAGCACTTGCTGGTTTTGTGCCTTTCTTTGGCACAAGGAGTCATGAGTGGAAAAAGTTTCATGGAGTCCCACTCAAGATTTTTTTTCCCATTGGCATTACTCCTGTGGCCACAGAATTGCTTTACTAGTTTCTCATCTTGGTTTCTTCTTTACCTACCAGAACATAGCCCGAATAATCTTTTTAAAGCTCACTTGTTCATCATTTGCAGAAAACTATCACTATGCATTACCTTCCTGATAATAGAAAATAGGACACTCCTTTTCTTTTCCTAACTGAAAAGGTTTGAGGGTGTATATCCCGTATATATTATTTATATAATTTACACATGCACGTCTGCATTTACATTTACACATGCACAAGGTTCGGAATATTAAAATATGCTCTATATTATTTAATGTGTAGAATATACGAAAAGTTGTAAGAGTAATTGTAAAAGATGTTCTAATATTTCTACCTGCATTCTTGTGTCTTCTAAAAAATCCTTGGTTGTAGATACGGATAACCGTTGCTCCCTCCTTTGCTGCATATGCTAAACTTAATAGCCACAAAGCTTATGTACAACAATACCTGCCTCACTTCATACTGTCTACTGTACTGATTTTTTCTTGATTAATTCTTGCCAATTATATACCCTGTCTACTTCCTGGCACTCTAAATAAACTTTCTCATATCTAATTTCAGACTTTGTAGGCGAACTTGCAGGCAGTGGACAGGGATCCTGGGGACTACTCCCGGAGATTTCTGGCCTGTTGAGCTCGACTATTAAAACATATGGTGGTACCTGGACCCTGCAGTGCTGTGATGAATAAGATCAGCCCAGAGTATTTGAGACCTCCAGGGCCATATACCTGTGGTGCCCAGGGGACCATATTATGGGTCAGACCAGGGGTAGCTAATGCAAAGTCTGCTCCAACCCCCTGCACTAACTCTAACACTCTTTCTGATTTTCTAGATTAGAGGATGTGATTTTTGATATAGCTATTTCCCCCTTTTCCTATCATTCCAAAGAGCAGGAGTTGCATGGGGGCAAAAGCTCTTATCAGTCTTGGAGTTGCCTCTGTGGAGCAACGCTAATCCCAGCATGTGGGTTACTCTCAGTGCAAAAGTGTTGGATGACAGGTTTAACTAGTTTGGGAGCTTTCCTATTTTACCCACTCACAGCTTAATGTACTTACATGTTCTTAAGCCAAAGTTCATTCTAATGAGATCTCTCCTCTATGTAAACACGGATGGAAGGTGTAGCAGTTACAGAAGTCACCTTGACTCTGAATAACTTCTGAATTATTATACTAAGGCTTCTGTTCTCTAGATTGGTCACAGCTCCTCTTTATACCCACTGCACCCATCATGGGACAGTTAGAATTTACCAGGAGATTACCACCCTGGCTTCGTTGAGACTATCTTTAAGATTATAGGAAGGATCATATTAGTTTGCCGTCAAGCAGGTGAGTGTGACCTTTTCAATGTATGGAGAACAAGATACTCAGAAATTACCTTGGTGCAGATAATAAATAAGAAGGACCTTGTGGATACCATCTAGATTACACGAAGCTCACGAAATTAAGATGTATTACTTTATACCAGCCCTCTCTCTCTCTCCAGTGTTTTACATAAGAGATAATCTCATAAGAAGGGTTTAGTCCTTGGCATAACCCTTTGTTTATACCTATAATAGGGTGCGGCTCAGAGCTCCACCCAGCCCAGAGCTCCACCCAGCAGAAGAGCTGATCACAGACCTGCTCATCAGTGACCCACCCTGCAGCAGTCTTTGTCAAGCCCAGCCCAAGTATGCTGATCCAGAGACTCACACACAAGGGGTAGTGTTGCTACTTGCTCTCCCTGTGTCCAGCTGATCATGAGGTGCCTGGGAGGAATTTCATGTTCTATTCCTGGCCCGTCACCCCAGCAGAGCCTCTCAAGAAGCCAGAGGAATCCCCACATCAAGAGGGCCTCCATTTTCCACATACAGACTCCCCTCTCCTCAGAGCTCCACCCAGCAGAAGAGCTGATCACAGCCCGGCTCGCATGGCTGCTTTGGCGGCCATGTGGTTCATCAATAAATCTAGAGTTTTGAGGTGACTACAAGAGTATCCCACCTGCATTGCAGAGCCTGGCAAACTACCTGTGTCGTATTTGACATGCCAAATACCAGTAACAATTATAGACCTCATTCCCATGACTTGATGGAATAGTTTGAGGTTCTTTATGTTCCTAGAGTAGGCAGATGCCTTTGGGCTATTTCGCAAGTGACAGGACATATTGAGATGTTACTGGTGCCCACTTGAGCAAATCGGTGACCTACTGGAAAACAAGTGATACAAGGGTGTGTCTCCACCCTTGTACAAGCTGTTTAGGGTTCTTTGTTGACAGGACACTCCCTGTCACAGATAGGATTACTTTGGTGTATATAAGGGGACTGACTTGAGGCCTCTTCTCTTGCTCCTCTTTTCCCCTTCTTTTAGGTAGAACTCCTCTCGGGTGAAATTCTCTCTCTTTAGTGGGAGACTTGGGCTCTCTTATATAGTCTAACTCCTGACCAGAGATAGAGTTCTTTCATTATATTGGATTGCAGTAGTAGAGCTTTTGTACTATTAAAAGCCTTTTTTGGAACTGCACTGGACTCGTGAGGTTTCATCCATTCCCCGATGGCCTCGGAGGTAGAAGAGAACTTCTGTCCTGATATTGTTGGGGACCCCAGTGGCATCCTCGACACAAGTGAAGTGAGTTTGCGGAGGGACAGATGGAAGCCATCAAGCAAGGAGGGAGAGGCAGGGAAGGGGGCTGAGCTCCAGATAAAGTAGTCCGCTGCTGGCACAACATGCTGCGACTTCTCTTGCTTGTGTGGTTCCCTTATAATCCATTGACACTCATGGAATGTGATTTTTTCATTTCATGTGTAGTTTTAAAATCAGGGCACTGTGGGTTAAAAACATATTGGTAGGATTTCAGACATGAACTATTCCTGCAGCACACATGTCTCCTTCCCACCCCTTTGGCCCTCATCCATCCTGCCCGACCAACCCCTCTGGGAGCTTCTTTCCTTCTTTTTTCATTTTTTTGCTTTTTGGGACGCACCCAACAATGCTCAGGGGTTACTCCTGGCTCTGTACTCAGGAATTACTCCTGGCACTGTGTGGGGGACCATATGGGATGCCGTGGATCGAATCCAGGTCAGCTGCATGCAAGACTGCTAAGTCCTACTGGCTGGACTATCACTCCGGCCCCTGTGGGAGCTTCTTATCTCAGATTCTGTTGCCTTTGGACATGTGTTAGCCCCTGAGGTTTCTTCCTATCCCACATATGAGAGAGTTCATTCTGGTTTATCCCTTTCCTGACTTCACTCAGCATCTACTCTCCAGATCCATCCACCTGGCAGCAAATTACATGTGAGTTTTTCTTAGAGCTGAGTAATATTTCATTGTGTCTGTGTACCATAGTTTCTTTCTCCAGTCACCTGACCTTGGGAACTTGGGTTGTTTCCAGATTTTGGCTAGTGTAGACAGTGCTGCCATGAACATAGGAGAGAAGACTTTTGAAACTGAGCTTTCGGACCTTTGCGGTAGATGCCCAGAAGGGGAATTGCTAGGTCATATGGAAGCTCAGTTTCTACTATTTGGGAGAATTCTATTTCTTCTAGATCAGTGCAAAATGGAAATTGCTAAGTTGTTGCTTGTTTTTCCACTGTGTCCTAAATACCCAGTAATCTTTTCCAGTTGTAAGTTGTTTCCTTTTGTGTGCTTTAGGCAAAATAGGATTCTGTTTTATGTAATGCATAGGACCAGTAGAGGTATGGAAAATTAAGTTCCTTTTAAAATGAGTGTGAGGATAGAGCAAATCATAGGATGCAGGTTATGGATAAGGATAATGTATTTTGATGATATTCAAATTCATTCAGCAAAGACCAAATAAGTCGGAGCAGATTTGCTGGTTCATCAGTTGTGCTGCTTCTGCAACCTTATTAGTACACTGTAACACATTTTACAAGAAGAACTCTCATTTCCCACAGGGCACGGCTCTAGGGTAAGCCTAAAAGCAACTTTCATTATAGATCATTCATTGAAAGTGGAGTGAAGCAATTATGGATCTCTCTGAAGAGGTATATTGGCCAAACACTCCATTCTGGAATAGTGCATTATGCTGGATTAGTTATTTAATACTTTCACTATTATTGAAACTTAAAAATGTATGTAGATGCCCTCTTGGGATTATAGCTATTGTTAGAAAAGTAACATATTCTCTAGGAAAAATAAATAATATGATATCCCTAAAACTCTTAAAGCTGAAATGTAGTAATTTCTCAATTGTTTTTTGATATTACGTAGTTTGTAGAGGCAAGGGAAGTTGTTTTGGCAATTGACAGAAACTGATATTTATCTTTTTGACTGTAGAAATCATTATGCTCTGACACATTGATACAGTAAAATTTCTATTCTGTTGATAGCTTGTCTTTGAGAAAATTTAGATGTATAAAAAAGAGATTCTTCTCATTTGAAAAGCTGAAAGAAAATGTCTAAGGTCTATTTTTTAATAAAAGATGAATCATGAAACCATGCTTCTTTTTAAGTAAATTAGTCCTTCAAAACAGTCCTATAGGGCCGGAGTGATAGCCCAGCGGGTAGGGGCGTTTGCCTTGCACGGGGCCAGCACAGCATCCTATATGGTCCCCCAAGCACCGCCAGGAGTAATTCCTGAGTGCAGAGCCAGGAGAAACCCCTGAGCATTGCCGAGTGTGACCCAAAAAGCAAAAAAAAAAAAGTTAAAAAAAACAGTCCTATAATCTTGGAAATGGTTGTCTTTTTTTCTTCTGAAATAACTGGAATTTTGTCACCTTTTTATTATATTGGAACTGGGATATTTTCTTTATTAGTTCTTTACATTTCAAAGCACTGACTCATTTGAATATGTCAAATTCAAGTCATTTAAATTTAATTGAAGCTTATGGTTCTATCCTGAAGAGTGAATATAATTCAAATTTAAAAAATATTCTTCTAACTCAGAAATGATTTCTTAAATTATGGCTTAAATTATCCCATTTAAATGACCTGTCTTTATAAATGTGATGGCTTGCAAGAAATTTTCATTAACATTCAGATCACAATCTAAGACTTTTTGTTTCACTAATTATCTGCAGAGTTTCTATACATCTATACAGGTAATTCGTAGGAATTCTTTTCCTTGGCATTGTTACTTTTTCATATTCATTCTTAAAAATATGTTAGACATAGTTATAAATACAATTTGGGGGTGTAGGTTTCAATAATACTATGACATATAAAATATCTCTTTTCGACACAATAGCTATTACTGTTATTTGTAATGTTACAGTTCTGTATATCTTTTTATTTTGGATACTGGGTTTCCAACTTTTCCACTTAGAACAAATTCAGCTGATAACAGATGAAAATTTCTCAGCTCCATTCATGATGTAGAAATGAACTTTCAAAATTTATTTACTAATAATAATGAAAAATAAATTGTTGCAATGGAAATAAAGGATTAAGTAAACATATGAATAACATTTATAGGTTAATTCAGCCACGTGATTAATCACACGTCACTTGTATCACTTGTCTTCTGGTTCATTGATTTGCTCCAGCAGGCACTAGTAAAATCTACATATGTCTGGTTGCAAGCAAGTGTAGCCCAAGGGCATCTGTTTGCTCCAGGAACAGGAAGAGCCTCAAATCATTTCTTCAAAACATGGCAATGAGGACCATAATTGTTACTGGTTTTTGGCATATCAAATAAAACACGGGTAGCTTGTCAGGCTCTGCTGTGTAGGTGGTATACTCTAAGTAGAAGGCTCTCACCTCTAGTAATTATTTCTGTATACTATTAATATAGAAACAAAAATTCAAGTAAGTGTAATTATTCAGAAACCATCCTTGATATAATAAAGTCATGGTTTATTTTTTTGTTCATTTTTATTTTACGGCCATATCCACCAGTGCGTAGGCCTTACTCCTGGATCTATTTCCAGAGATCAATCCTAGCAGTGCTTGGGGGACTAAATGTGATCTGGGCATTAAATTCAGGTAGGCTACTTGCAAGACAAACAACTTGACCCCTGTACTATCGTTCTGGCTCCAGAAGTCATTGTTTATCTTCTGGCATATACCATATTTTATCTATTCCCCCAATTATTTGTGTTTTCCTTGTATTGATATATTTTAAGTAGAGTTTTAATACTACTCCTGTTCAAAGTCTAGGTATTATTTCTGAATGCAGCTTTGGGCCATTACTAAATCTGTGCCTCAATTTTGTTAACTGAATAGTGGACTGATTATTAGCATCCTCTTCATAGAATTTTTACAGAATTAAATGAGGTTGCTCCTCAGTATCTTCACCCTCCCAAAAAATTAAATGAGAACTAGCCCCCTGACCTCCCATTTAGCCAAGATTTAAAGGAGTAAGTACATATAAAAGTGTTTGAAAAATACTGGCATTAGCAATTTAAGAATATTGAGATTGTTCATTAATTTGTTTATATTACACACAGCAGAGTTGAAATAGAGAATGCTGATAAAATGCCTATGTTCTTTTGTGGAGATGGAGCCGGGTCCCTTTCCCCACCTCTATCCCCTTCAGAAGGCCTGGTATGCCTACATATGAACTGATTCTGTTTATATTGGCCAGAGACAAAGACACACAGGATAGAGCGGCTGGTTCTCCCCATGCTAGGCTGATCATGAGGAATTCAGGAGGGCAGTGGGTTCTTGTCCTGGCCCGCCACCCAAATAGAACCTCAGAAGAAGACAGAGGGACTTAACACACCACAATTATAGCCATTTTCAATGTCCAGACCCCAAAACTTTCAGAGCCCCACCCAAAAGAGAAGCCAATTTCAAACCCAGCTGTGTGGATCTTGGCTGTTAAAGTCACCAGACTGCCTTGGAGATGGAACTGAGGTTCCTTCCCCACCTCTGTCCCCTCCAGAAGGCCCTGTAGGCCCAAAAACTGCTTCCAGAGCTGTTGGCCATGACCAGAGATGAAGACACACAGGGCACAACTGCTACCTGCTCTCCCCATGGCATACGGCTACAAAGTGGCCACATGATATTTCAAAGCCTGGTATACTGATGTACCAGGCATCCCACCACATTTTATAGAATTGAGTTTGGGACATACATCATAAGAGTGAGGGCATAATGTCTGGTTTATGGGAACATAGCGATAATTTCTCATACAGGGGGCCCAAATGGCACAATGGATCTAGTTGAGATTTAATAATCTCTTTTGGCTTTTGTCTAAGAATATATTCATCAACTGTATTTAGAGAACTAGCTCCAACAAGCAATGTAGAATAGATTATGCAGTTTATGCTTAGGGCAGGCTCAAACAGAGGGTGAGAAAAATTTGAATTAAGTGTTGTCCCTAATGCGGTGGTGGAGGGTTTGGGGTTGACTAATAGAAACCCACTCACGTGCTAGAAACTCAGAAAGTGAACACAAGAACAGAAATTGGCCAGATTCTCACACAACAACCCAGAAAGATTCATGACTTTATCAATACCATTCCCATATATGGGCTGTAATGATCTAATTAGTGCTGGCTAGGGGAGCAGTCATGGGGATGGGGGTGGGCGGGAGCACATTGGTGGTGGGTTTGGTGTTGAATCATGAATCTCTCTGACAACTGTATTCTGAAAAACTTTGTACTTTGAAAATCATGGTGTTTAAATGAAAAAGAAAAAAATGCCTATGCGGGTGAATTGTATAAGAAAACGATCTCATTATTATAATAATGCAGTTATAAGAGAAGCTTAAACAATCTCCAATACTATTTGATTTTTATCAACAACTTAATATTCATACTAAGACTTATAGGAACGAATAAACGAAATGTTTTCATTTCTCCTGCGTGTTCTATTATGATAATATAAGTCCTTACTAAGCAGGAGGGAAGTCAGTAATGATAATACTGATAATATTATCATTATCCTTATTTTTTATACTCTCACTGACTTTCAGAGGTTGAATGGTTTATCTAAGGTCACACAGATATTCCTTTTAAAAATATTTTATTATACCACCATGAGATATGCAATTACAAAGATGTTCATGTTTGGGTTTCAGTCATACAGTTTTCCAGCCCCCATCCCTCCACCAGTGCCCATTTCCTACCACCAATGTCCCCGATTCCCTAACCACTCCCTAGCCTGCCTCTAAGGCAGGTTCTTTACTCTTTTGTCTCTCTCTCTTTCTCTCTCTCTCTTCCTTCTCTTACATATTTTGGATTATAATACATACACTTAGAGGTTATCATGTGTACCTTTTGCCTGTGTTTAATGCCCAGTTCTAGGTTGGTATTAGCCCTTTTGACAATTATGAGCACACTGTTCCCTTCTTGGTCTTACCTAACCTCTGACTCCCACACGTTTGTGATAATTTCCACCTTTGACAAGACCTTCTGACCCATGTTTCACCTGACCTAGCGTATTGGTATCATAATATATATATATATTTATTTATATATGTATACATATATATTTATATCATGCAAATAAATGTAGTCATTCTATATGTCTTTTTCCTTCTAATTTCACTCAACATGATCCTCTCCAAGTCCATCAATTTATAGACAAATTTCATAACTTCATTTTTCCTAACAGCTGCATAGTATTCCAGTGTGTAGATGTACCAAAGTTTCTTTATCCAGTCATCAGTTCTTGGTTGTACAGGTTGTTTCCAGATTCTGGCTATTGTGAATAGTGATGCCATGAAAATAAAAGTACAGATGGTGTTTCTGATGTGTGTTTTTTTCCTTCCCAGGGTATATTCCCAAAAGTGGTATGGCTGGGTCAAACGGGAGCTCAACATCTAGTCTTTGGAGGAATGTCCATATTGTTTTCCAAAAAGGTTATACCAGTCGATGTTCCTACCAACAATGGATGAGAGTGCCCTTTTCTCTGCATCCATGCCAATACTTGTTGTTCTTGCTTTTTTGAATATAGATCACCTCTGTGGTGTGAGATGATATCTCGATTTTTGGGTCACACCCGGCGATGCTGCTCAGGTGTTACTCCTGGCTCTCAGGAGTTATTCCTGGCAGTGCTCGGAGGACCATATGGGATTCTGGGGATCGAACCCGGGCTGGCACAGGCCGGGCGCGTGCAAGGCAAACCCCTACCCACTGGGCTATCTCTCCAGCCCTCCTTTTTTTGATTTGCGTCTCTCTGATGATTAGTGATATTGAGCATTTTTTGAAGAAATGCTCATATAAATGTCTTTTGGCCATTTGAATTTCTTCCTTGTCGTTTTATTTTTTTGTTCCCATTTTTTGATGGGGTTGGCTGTTTCCTTCTTGTAAAGTTCTACCAGTTCTACCAGTGTAAAGTTCTACCACACAGATGTTCTTAATGACAGAATATAATAGATTAAAGTCAAATATACTACCTAGCCTTAAATTTAATCTCATATTTATCTGGTATTTCCAGTTGTCTCAACTGTATTGAATACAGTATTTTCATCAAAATATTCTTAAAAATACAACTATGTCTGGATCACATAAGAATTAAGTCCATTGCTCTTGTACAAAAGAACTTAGAGTGGCATTAGCCACTGCTTTTGGATGCGATATTGAGAAGAATTCAAACCCTTGGAATCATGATATTTACATAATAGAAAAGATTATAAAATTTGTTTAGGATTTTATGTCATTTGTTCAATTGTTTTGAAATTTTTATGGTATTCATGCTTTTTAGTAGATACTAATTTTAGATTTTATTTGAAATATATGTTATAAAGAATATATTTCTGATAATCTATTAGCAATTCTTAGAGAAATGGAAAATATAGTAATTCTTTCCTTTGGAAAATATACATGTGATAAGGTTCTTGAAATCATCAAGAGTGGAAGCACGATGGAATAATGGAGTGAGCTTGAAATGCCGGTAGAAGGATTAGTATAATAACTCTGCAGCCGTTGAATGACAAACAGTATTATAAACTGACACCTTAATAAAAATCAATTTAAAATGAGCGAGATAGTTTGAAACTATCATGGGTATTTAAAGCATAAATCTAATAAGGGTTAAATACATTTTAGTATGAAATATTTATGTTCTTACTCCTTGGTTTTTTATAATGAAAATCTAACTGAGACATGCCCCAGTCAGCTTTTTCCAGATGATGCCACATGTCAAAGTCAACTCCAAGTGATCATTTCTTAGAAAGATTGATGAATTAATTTCCTGTTCCCGTTGCATTTCTGTGGGATGTTGGCACAGGACATACTTCACATTCGCACAGTTTAACATCATTGTTCTTCTTGTGTGGTCAGAGAGGAAGAAACTTGTGGAGGAGCTACATATATATTCAGGTTGCTATTTAGCAGTGGAATAAATCTCTTTAGATTGGCCAAGGAGTAAAATGTCCTTCACGTGATTGTGGCAGTAGGATTGTATTGATTTGTTATGCAAAGTCCCGACAAAAGGAATATAGGAGAAGAAATAAATATGAAGAAATAGAAGAATCTGCCATTGGCCTCCCTCGTATTTTCTAGCTATGAACTCTACTTAAAGTACATTTTTCAGTTTTAAATAGTGATTGCTTATTTCTAAAATTGTATTTTTTGACAGCAGTTTCTTGCATCTGTTGTTTTCTGCTATTGACTGAACTTCCAATAGGTTTCTGCTATCAATTTTTCCTTGAACATCCTGTGTAAACAGCATTACAGGATCATGTTTTGGTTTTAGGGACTGGAATCTGAAAGCACCAGCATGGATGCAATGGCTGATGGACCAATGGAGAAAGAGGCGATTTTCAGAACCGATGGGTAAGATAAGCTTCTGGTCTGGGAAAAAGCTGATATTCACCCTCTCTTTTTGGGCTTTCTCGTTCCATGACCATTGTATCGAGCATCGATTTGACTTCCTCGTTGATAAAACTTGAGGGTTTACTGGAACTCAGTGATTTCACAGGCCTTTTATTTCTGTGCTCCAGATTAGGTGAAATCCTTTGTTTCACCATTGTTCCTAAAGGTTTGTGGGTGCTAGGATTTAAGTTTTAGGTGCCAGTCATCTGAGGTCTGACTTAATTTTTTGTTTTTGAGCAAGCATTACTCTTTATTAGTCTATAGCTATGCCTTAGGATGTTAATCCACTGGTCATGCAGTTCAAGTGTCTAATATATTCGTTCATTATAGAAGGGTTAAAATAGACATTCCCAAACATTTGTAACTATGTATCACATGGTTATTCAATGAAAAAAAAGACATCTTTTGGGGAAATATATAAGACCCACGAACCCTTGAAATTGGTGGGGCTGAAGGGCTGGTGTTGTCCTGTGGACGGCTTTAATGCATCTCAGTGGTTTGGAATTCAAGAGGGGCGTGGGATGGGTTTCGCTGGTCCGGGAGACCCAGAAAGAGGTCACAGATGGTGCACAAGTTGCAGGGCAGGTTGGGGGCAGGTTTCCTTCATGGTCCTGAATGACAGAGGTCATCTTCAGGTTTCTGTCTCCTTTGCTTTTTCTTTTTTTTTTCTTGTTTGTGATTCATGTAGTTCCTTATTTTCTCTTCGCAGTTGGACATATCTTTTTGCTTTTCATTGCTCTTATGCTCAAGTGTTTTTACCAGTCAATTTCATGAAAAGTACCTAAACTGGAACTATCTTTTCAATCCCAACTGAACTACCAAGAAGAGGGAGGCTTGGTTTGTAGGCTGTGAACTCTGAGGGTGATGGAATTTAATTTGGTTTTGTGTTTTGTGAGGGTTCCCTACCTGGTAGCGGTCAGGGACTGCTCCCAACTCTGCTCAGCGTTGCTCAGGGATCACACCTGTGCTTTCTGCATGCCAATCCTGTGCTCCTCCTGTGAAGCTCTCAGACCTCTAAGAATGGAAGTATAAAGAAGGGACGAAAGTGAATAAACAGTGCAAAATCTGTTCTTGAAAATGTTAGATTCTTTGTTAAAGACAACAGATTTAACATTTATTTACTTTTTTTTAAAAAGGTAATATCTGTGGGACTGTTTTGAAAATAGATTCTGTTATTTCTTTCTTGCTGTTGAGAAACAGAAATGAAAGTGTTCACGGAGAAAGCTCTGAAAGCCTGTCATGTAAGTGGTCCATTTTGAAACGGTTAAATTAGAAAAGAGAAAAGAATTGGGTGTACTTGTGTTCTCTTTGCACTTTGCTCCTGTCTTACTCAAGAGAGACTATTATGTCAACACTCCAGTTAGGCATAAGACAAAGGTGGCGCTAAATCATGTTTCTGGAGAATGTGGGATAAAAGAGCCTCAATGGTCTTTGTGAAGAGCGGTTTAACCTTTCTCAGACGTAAAATAGGCTTTACATTTGTCTAGTATAATTACACTGTTCTCTTAACATTTTTGAAGTTTAGATTTAAAAAAAAATCAGTGTACTTAGTTTCCTCTCAAACTTATTTTTTGCTTCTTATTTTTTTTTGCTTTTGGACCACACCTGGTGGTGCCTGAGGCTTACTCCTGGCCTTCAGGGATCACTCCTAGAAGATTCAGGGGACCTTATGGGTGCTGGGGATCAAACCTGGGTAGGCCATATGCAAGGCAAATATTCTACCTAGTATATTATTGCTCTGACCCCCTTTTATAAATGAGTTTTAAATAATTTCCTAAGGTTTGTTATTATTTCTTTAAATTTTATCAAATTCTGAAGTTTCTAAACCTAAGAGAAGTAATAGAATAGAAGTGATTTTCATCTGTCTTTCAGCTGGACTCCCAAATGCTGCCTGCCTTCTTGCTTCTGTCTCCCTCTCTGCATATGTGCGCATATTTCCCTTTATATATTAAGAGGCTTACGTAGATAAAATAACTTAAATAAGTTATAAAATAAATTTAAATTATTTTACTATAAATTAATTTAAATACATTATAAAATAAATAGCTTCCTGAAAGTTCTCTACTTTCAGTTCTGTCTGTCTCTCTCTCATCCTATAATTATTGCTTTTGTAAAACATAAAGTACATGCAAATAGTCAAAAAGGTTCAGGGTCTTTTATGTTACCTACTAAACTCCTCTTTTGTAATAATGGGTTTTTTTACAGTTATATCTGACTTTATTTGTTGCCCAGAAAAAGCGCTGCACACAAATTGTCTTTAAAATCCACTTCTATTTGCTTACCAGGCCAATTTGTCCATCCCATTTCATTTATTTCTGCTTATATATGCGAGAAAGTAACTTAGAGTCCACAGCAGGTGGCAGTGCTAGCAAAGGCTGTGACTTAGGTATCTAATCAGCTTAGAGGAGCTTTCCAATTCCTAGCAGTAAGGAACACTTAAGTGAAGACCTACATTTATTGTTCATTAATTTCATTTGAAATTATTTCAACAAGGTGTTACAAATTGTAAGATAAGTGTGTTTATAAAAATATTGGTAGAGAGACTGAACTTGTTTTAATTGTGAGATAAATAATTAAGAAAAAGGCACTTGGACGTTTTCTTTGGATTTTCCTGTACAAGGTAGAATAACCAAAATGTTAATGATGCTAAAATTGGGCAGTTTCAATTCCTTTAAAATTTTCAGAACAATTGTAACAAAATATATTTATTTCTATTGATAAAAATGTGGTTATTTTGGTGTTTAATCACATTTTGTGTCTAGCTTCAAGAAGCTTTCACAGAGCTAATGTACTTGCTTCTAAAGGATAGCAGCAAACTGAAGAAAGCTTAAATAATTCGTTATTTGTAGAAATAATTTCAGAGCTCTTTAGTTATAATTTGCTAGATGGACTGCGCTTTTGTTCCATTACTCATCTTTTACAGAAGAAACTGGAAGAAAGTTATTTTTGGTTTACTCTAAGAATTTCTATTTGTTTCTTTTTTCACAAATTTGTGTCACTTTACTAGAAGCAATGATGACTTTTGAGGATGAGCATATTGAACATGGATTCCTATTTCTTGGATTTTATAGCTCTCCTGAAGTGTTTGAGTAACATGTTGCTTGTTTAAACATTCACTGATTTGTAAATTCATGTGACATCTAGACATTAGCTAACCTCAGATTAATTTATATTATTAATGTAACATAATTTATTAAGACCTCGTAACATTAAAATTATCATAAAATGGAGATGTAATGTAGTTTTATTGGATCATTACTCAGATGAAGAAACTGAGGGCCAAGAGAGATTTCAGTGAAGAAGACTTAATGGTATGGAAAGCGCTTGTTAGAACTGGCTGTTGCTTCTCAGCAGACTCCAATGACTCAATGGCAAATTAATATCTTATGTGCTCTCGACTCTTGAATTGTTTTTGCAAAGACCGGACATATGTCATTAACTCAATCCTGTATTTTATTATGCAGACAGTCATTTTAGCAAATATTCTATCTCCTTCAGCAAGTAAATATTTCAGTAACTTAATTGACTGAATAGTTGATGTCACGCCCCATTTTCTTGATGTGTGATTAAAATAATATGAATCTTTCTGAACCCCAATTTCAGTGCATTTTGAGGGATTCCGTATGTAGGTACAGCTTTTATTATATTTATATATTAAGGTTCCTAAGTTAATAAATGGATAAAATATTTGTTATATTAAAATGCAATACGAAATCACAAGGAGACTCAAGTCTGACTCCACTATTTAGATGTAACCTCTGATTCTCCGAAGGGCAGTTTTTTCATGGTTAGCAAGTAAAGCAGAACCAAATATGAAAATTTCCTTCCAGAATTATGATGGATCAAGGAAACTAGAAGGGATAAATCTGTACATTGTATGTGGGATAGTTTGTATTGAAATTGGTACAGATGGCTGAATCTCAATAAATGATTATTTGAAGGTATTAGATTTTAAACAAATATGAAACTTTGTTCCAATTAATATCATAGTAACTTTTTCCTTCAAAGCCAAAGTATTTGCATACATATTGTAGCTTGCTTTTAAAGGTTTGGTAGATGACTGTTGCTAGACCTCATACCAAGTGCAGAGTCAAGTGGTAGTGCTTTAAAAATAGATCTTTATCAAGTTTGGTCTGCACTAATCTATGTTTTAAATTACAGCACAGCTCACTCCAAATCAATACAATGAATTGATTGGTAAATGTTTTAGGCAGAACTGCTGTTTAAAAATTTTTGTCTATTGAATGTGTACTGTAGTCAAAGAGTCTTTATTTTTCCCCCCCACATAATTAAATCTGTATTCTTGGCTTTTCACTAATTTTCAATAGGGTTTTAAGGGGAAAATGCATGTTAAGACAAAATTATACCCATTCATCATCTTATAAATAGTGAAACATTTTTTTTCTCTTTTGGTAAGAAATGGAAGAAAAAAAAAAGCTAAATACCCGAACTTTAGGTCTTGTTACTTAGAATATTTTAGTTCTTGAAAAATTTGTGCTTCACTGATATTGAATATCTACATTACTCAGAAACAAAAAATATTCACTATCATAACCATTATTATATTTATATCATGGTATAAGAGAAGAGTAATAGGAACTAAGAGAATGTTAGAATTTGAGTACTCTGGAAATATTTTCACTAGGGGTAGATCAATTCACCTAATCTTTATTAGAGACGTGTAGTTACGTAGATGACTTCAGTTTGGTAACAATCTGGAAAGGTCTTTTATTCCTCATTGAGATATAAGGAAACTGAAATATTAAATGACTGAGTGTAAAATTTAAAACACAAGGCTTGCTAATGATATATTCAGAAAGCATTTTGAGCCTTTGAATCCTACAGTTTTTTAGATACTGGGAACATAAATCTGTTCCTGTTTTAGAGGAATCCAGACAGTAAGGACTGAAGAGACACTACAGCAGGCAGAGCACTTACCTTACATGCTCTGACCTGATTTTGATCTCTGGCACTATACATCTCTCCTTACATTATTATATATTGGGATTTACACTCACCAGGTAAATCCCAATATATAATGATGTAAGGGAGAGACTATCTCTGATGGATAACATGTTTGATATCTGAAATGTGTAAAGGTATAGTGCTGAAGAAATAAAAAGTAGTGTCTTGTGGTTAATTGAAAAAATTTAACAGTATGTCCATATACTTGAAACAGATTCAACAGAACTGAAAGCATGAACATAAGCAGCAACTTTTGGATGGCAGACCTAGCTAGCTTGGGAGCTTTGCTGTTTTATCCATTCACAGTTTAGTCTATTTACATGCTCTTAAGCCAGGGTTCATACTAATGAGATCTCTCTTCTATGTAAACACTGATGGAGGGTTTGACAGTTAAAGTCACCTTGACTCTGAATGAGTGACTTCTGACTTATTATACATCTGCTAAGACTTCTATGTTTTCTAGATTGGGCACAGCTCCTCTTTATATCCATTGGACCCAGCGTGGGACAGTTAGAGTTTACCAGGAGATTACTACCCTGGCTATGTTGAGACTATCTTTTAAAGATTATAGGAAGTCATCATACTAGTTTGCCTTCAGGCAGACGAGTATGACCCTTTCAGTATACTGAGAATAAGATACTCAGAATCACACTGGTACAAATAATAAATAAGAAGTACCTTGTGGGTACCATCAAGATTACATGAAGTCCATGAAGTTGAGATGTAATATTTTATGCCAGCCCCCTCCAGTGTTTTACATAAAGGATAATCTCAGAAGAAGGGACTAGTCCTTGGCATAGTCCTTTGTTTATACCTATAATAGGGTGTGGCATCACCCTTCTACACTCTTCTACTATATAGAAGCTGTTTAGGGTTCTTTGTTGACAGAACCCTCCCTGAAGTTAGGATTACTTTGGTGTATGTAAGGGTAGAGACTTGAGAAAATTACCCTTTTTTGTTTTGGTACCTTGAGGGCAGAAGACAGGGCTCTCTGTCTTCTGCCCCTCAAGGTGTTGCAGGTGTGGCTGAGGTGCCTGGCTGCATCTGCAGGTGGCAGACAGGAGACAGGCTTGTCTACACCCAGGACTCTGCCCTGTGGGCCCTGGATGGTTGATGATCTGACATAGAAAAGAATGGGCCCCTGGGATGAACCCAGAGCCACGGCAGAGCTTGGCAAGCTACCTGTGGTGTATTCGATATGCCCAAAACAGTAACAATAATGGACCTTATTCCTGACGAATGGAGACATTACTGGTGCCTGCTTGACCAAATCAATGAACAGGAAGACGAGAGATACAGGGGATACAAGGACTCTCTCTCTCAGGTGAGATCCTCACTTTGATGGAACTCTCTCTCTGGTGGGATCCTCTTTGGTAGGAGTCTTGGGCTCTCATGTATGATGTAAGTCCTGACCAGAGCTGGAGTTCTTTCTTTATATTGGATTGCAGTGCCAGAGCTTTCTGTATTATTAAAGGCCTTTTGGAATTGTGTTGGACTCATGAGATTTCATCCATTCCCTGGCGACCTCAGAGGTAGAAGAGAATTTCTGTCTTGATTCTGTTGGGGACCTCAGTGGCTCCCCCTAAGAGCAGCCACTGAAACTTTGTGCTTGTGAAGTTGACAAGCAAGGGAGGGGTTTGGATGGGAGGAAATCTGGGAGAATTAATGGAGAGAAGTTGGCACTAGTGGAGTATCAAGTACTGTATGCCTAAAATACTATCAATAACTTTCCAAATCATGGATCTTTAGAAAAATTAAAAATTAAAAAAAATCCGCTAAGTTAATGTTATTCCTAGAAGTATGTATTAAGGATATAAAATTTAAAGTCATTAAAAAACCTTATCATTTTCTGCTAAGAAGTTTAGGAGCTCTTGGTTGCTCTGTGCTCAAAGTGTCTTTTCACTAATTTTCTAGATGGTTGTTCGTGCTAGTGGATCTTTCTTGTTTGTTTTATATCTTTGAATGCATAATTAGTCTTTTCTAGAATGCTTTAGACAGTTTTGGGATAGGGTACACTTGAACTTGAATATTTATTATGCATATTGACAAGATATACTCAGTTGTTGATTTTTTTTTATTTGTTTTTTTTGCCACACTTGTCTCTAGTCTGGGAGGGTGCATGCAAAGCACATGCCTCACCCACTGTGCTATGCCTCTGGCGCCTTTTTTCAGGTTAAAAAATTACACATATATTTAAAATAAACTCCAGTTGTCAATGATTACTCCTGTGACAGAATACAAGTAAGAGAAAGTATTGGTAGTATTTACTTGGCAATTTCGTAACAGATTTTTCAGTGCTATGATCAGGATAAAGGCATTTTAAACACTGCACGTGATTGTGTTACAGGACCGATGACTTGGAGGATTTATAGTCTTTAAAGTATAATTGCGGTTAAAACTGATTTTTTCAGACTGGCAGTAGCCTTACTGTTCTAGAGGATAACTTGCTGCCGCACGTGGGCCCCAGACTGTGCTGCTCATCAGAGAGCGGCAGGCCCATGCTGCTGTCCATGCTGCTGTCCACGGCGGAAGGAGAACCACATTTGCACTCTGAAACTTTTCCCTGTTTTTGTTTTTTTTTTTGTTTGTTTTTTGGGTCACACCTGGCGATGCTCAGGGGTTGCTCCTGGGTCTGCACTCAGGAATTACTCCTGGCAGTGCTCAGGGTACCATGTGGGATGCCAGGATCGAACCCAGGTCAGCGGCATGCAAGGCAAATGCCCTACCCGCTGGGCTATTGCTACGGCCCCTGAAACTTCATTTTCTAATTTCATTTATAACTTGGGAATCGATTAAAAAGCTTCACGTATTTGGAGCATTATCACGTGTGGTATCTACCTAAATTGTAATTGTGCTTTCCAGCTCCACAAACATTATTCAGTTATAAGATGTCTTGCACTCTTAGTTAATATTCTCTCTTTTATTTTGGTGCCTTTAATAAAAATAGTTGTTGTGATTTGAAAACAAAGTTACTGATTTTTACAGGCATATAAGTAGATGTATATACACACCACATATATGTTTACGTTCTAAAGCACTTTTCTGACAAAAACATGAATGTAATGTAAGTTTGGGATTAAAAATCCTTAGGACCTATGGAATAGAATTGAGTATCCTGACACCCAACCTCAAACACATGATCATTTAATCTTTGATAAAGGTGCAACGAGTCTAAAATGGAGTAAGGAAAGCTTCTTCAATAAGTGGTGTTGGGAAAACTGGGCAGCGACATGTAAAAAATGAATTTGGACCTGTGTCTAACACCATGCACAAAAATCAGATCAAAGTGGATTAAAGATCTCAATATCAGACTTGAATCCATAAAGTACATTGAAGAAAATATAGGAAAAACCCTCCATGACATTGAAGCTAAAGGCATCTTCAAAGATGAAACATCTCTAACAAAGCAACTAGAAGAAAAGATAAATATATGGGACTACATGAAACTAAAAAGCTTCTGCACCTCAAAAGAAACAGTGACTAAGATACAAAAGCAGTCCACAGAATGGGAAAGAATATTCACCCAATACTCATCTGATAAGGGGTTAATATCCAGGATATATCAGGCACTGGTAGAACTTTACAAGAAGAAAACAAACAACCCCATCAAAAAATGGGGAGAAGAAATGAACAGAAACTTCAGCAAGAAAGAAATTCGAATGGCCAAAAAAACATATGAAAAAAATGCTCATCATCACTAATCATCAGAGAGATGCAAATCAAAACAACAATGAGATACCACTTTACACCACAGAGACTGGCACATATTCAAAAGAACAAGAACAACAAGTGCTGGCGTGGGTGTGGGGAAAAGGGGACACTCATCCATTGTTGGTGGGAATGCCGGCTGGTACAGCCTTTCTGGAAAACAATATGGACATTCCTCCAAAGACTAGAAATTGAACTCCCATTTGACCCAGCCATACCACTCCTGGGAATCTACTCTGGGAAACCAAAAATACGCAGCGGAAACACCATCCCTACTTTTATGTTCATAGCAGCATTATTCACAATAGCCAGAATCTGGAAGCAACCAGAGTGCCCGAAAATCGATGACTGGATAAAGCAGCTTTGGTACATCTACACAATGGAATACTATGCAGCTGTTAGGAAAAATGAAGTTATAAAATTTGCCTACAAATGGATGGACATGGAGAAGATTATGTTGAGCGAAATTAGCCAGAAGGAGAGAGACAGTTACAGAATGACTGCATTTATCTGCATAACATAAATATATAGGTACATATTATGATACCAATATCCAAGGTCAAGTGAAACATACATCAGGAGGTCCTGTCAAAGGTGGAAATTATCACAAACGTGTGGGAGTCAGAGGCTAGGTAAGACAGAAAATGGAACAGTGTGCTAACAATTGTGAGGGTACTAATGCCAACCTAGAACTGAGCATTAAATAGAGGCAAAAGGATACACATGACAACCCTTTAATGTATGTTCTGTAATCCATAGTCTGGAGAGGAAGGAAAAGAGAAAGATAGAGAAATGGAAAGAAATAAAGAACCTGCCATGGAGGAGGGCTGGGGGGGGGGGGAGGGAACCGGGGACGTTGGTGGTGGGAGATGGGCACTGGTGGCGGGATGGGTGCTGCTACACTGTATGACCAAAACCCAAATATGAACTTTTTTAATTGTATATCTTTGTAATTGTAAAAATAAAAAAAAATTAAAAAAAAAAACATAAAAAAAATCCTTAGGACGTTCTTGTCACATGCTCTTCAAGTTAAAAGTACAGTAAAATGTGTAGCTGTCACTCTAGAAAGGAGCCAGTATGCGGAAATGCCACAGTTCCTGTCATCAGCACCTTAGTCCGCAGTTCCCCTGCCCTGAGTGCAGTTCAACTTGCTCTGCCTGCGGAAAGGCACCCTTGGCACCCAGAGCACTGCACTCACGACATTTACCAGGAGAACTTCCTTCCATCCTTCCTTCCTTCCTTCCTTCCTTCCTTCCTTCCTTCCTTTCCCCCTCCCTCCCTCCCTCCCCTCCCTCCCTCCCTCCCTCCTTCCCTCCTTCCTTCCTTCCTTCCTTCCTTCCTTCCTTCCTTCCTTCCTTTCCTTCCTCCCTCCCTCCTTCCTCCCTCCTTCCCTCCTTCCTTCCTTCCTTCCTTCCCTCCTTCCTTCCTTCCTTCCTTCCTTCCTTCCTTCCTTCCTTCCTTCCTTCCTTCCTTCCTTCCTTCCTTCCTTCCTTCCTTCCTTCCTTCCCTTCCTTCCTCCCTCCCTCCCTCCTCCTCCCTCCCTCCCTCCCTCCCTCCCTCCCTCCCTCCTCCTTCCTTCCTTCCTTCCTTCCTTCCTTCCTTCCTTCCTTCCTTCCCTCTTTCCATCCTTCCCACTGCACTCTTTCTGGCCACACCATCCTTTTACTGTGGACACAATATGAGATCTAACAGATGGCACATCCTTGCTGCTAGTTGATTGTTTCTCCCTTCTTGGGAACCCAAGGCCATAGGCTGGTCAGGGTCACCTTACTGTGTATCTGTTACTCAAGTTTCAACTCATACTTAGTTGTTTACATCTAACACTTTGCACCACTGAACCTTGATGAATGGCATATATGTATATATATGTATATGTATATATATATATACATATATATGGATATCACTTCACTTGCATCACTTGTCTTCCCATTGATCATCGATTTGCTTGAGTGGGCACCAGTAGCATCTCCATAAGTCCTGTCACATGCTAGTGTAGCCCAAGGACATATGCTTGCTCCAGGAACATAAAGAGCCTCAAACCATTCCATCAGGTCATGGGAATGAGGTCTATAATTGTTACTGGTATTTGGTATATCAAATACGATACAGTTAGCTTGCCAGATTCAGCCATGCAAGTGGGATACTCTGTAGTCACTTCTAATCTGAGCATTTACTGATGAACAACGTAGCTGCAAAGTGGGGCTGTGATCAGCTCTTATCTATCTATCTATCTATCTATCTATCTATCTATCTATCTATCTATCTATCTATCTATCTATCTATCTATCTATGGGTAGATTGATAGATAGATAGATAGATGGATGGATATACATATATATAGAGGAGGCATGTTTGTATATATGTCTCTATATTTAGGTTTAGATGAATTTAATGTTTCTGAGATAACATGTCATTTTATTGAGCTATTCATGTGTATTTGTATATCTGTGTTTGTGTTTATTTTGCTGCTTCTACTTTTATTTTAAAATAGTGGGACCATTCTCAGCTGTGCTCAAGAGGCCATACTGGTGGGGAATCAAACTCAGGATCTCCCACATGCCAGGCATACCCTACTGCTTAAGAGAGCTACTCAGTCTTTAACTACTTCTTAATGAAGGATAGTTATGTTCCCTCTGTCTGTTCTTTATAGACTATTATGCTGAATTAGAAGTACTTCCCATGCTTTATAGGAACAGGCTCAAAGATATTCTAGATTGATTTCATCATGTCAGTAGCAGGGAATGTCTGTATACAAAATTGTTTCCTTGATATTGATTATTTTGTGTGCCTAAGAAGTAGCAGTTTAAATTCTTATTAGCATGTTCATATGTAAGACATGATTAATAAGTATGTGTGTTAGGAGTGTTTCCTAATCAAATAGGTCTATTTGGGGGCTGGAAATAGTTAGGAGTGTTTCCTAATTATTATTATAATAACCCCAACTTTATATACTGATGTTTTCTCAACAGTGTAAGGATGTGTGAGCTTCCATTAATATTTGGGATTATGAAATCACAGATTTAAAGGTGTAAAGTGTATAAATGTCATTATTCTAATAACAATTTAAATTTCCAAGATGAAACCTTTGAATAAGTCTTGAATAAATTTGCTCCCAACAGGGGAAAATCCCACTCTGGCCATAAGGTGGTGCAATGACATTGTAGAAATGAGCAAGTTCAATTCCTAGCATCAGAATGACCAAGAACAGTGTATCTCTGCATCTACAAAATATTAACACTTTAGAAAATGTTCAAAGCTTTCAGAGCATTTATTTGACTAGGACACGGATATATCCTCACATGAGTGTAAACCAGTTTAGAAGGTGCATTAGGAAGACTTTCTGAATGAACAAGTCACTGTGTGGGTTCTTGAGAAGCTTAAACAGGAATAATTCAGTAAGATGGTGCTAAGTGGGGTATGATCATAGGCGTTCTATGAAACAACTGAATTTAGTGTGCTTTCAAGTCAAATATTACAATTTTAGAGATGGGCAAAGTCTAAGTTTTACCTCAGTCTGTCAAAATGGACTTATGATTGGTGATAAGAAATTAATACTTAGAATTAAAAGCTTGGAAAACTTTGCAGAATAGAGATAAAAATATCAAAAAGGGTGGGGAGCTAGTGCGGAGAATAGGGCATTTGACTTGCGCAGTCTACTTTGTTCTATTCCTGGAACCCCATGTAGTCCCCGATTCCTGTCAGGAGTGATCCCTGAGAGCAGAGCCAGGAATAAACTCTGAGGTCTGGCCCAACAACAATGGCAGCAACACAGAAAAATAACAGAAATATTCCACATAAAGTTATATTTTTTATTGGCTCTCAAAATTGCTTCGTAGTGATGACATAATGGGTTGGAGACACTAACAGAGTATTTTATTCTATCTGGATCTTTAAGACACAGACTCAATCTAAACGAAATTAAATTAAAATTAACTTCCAGTGTTAATGCATAGAAATCCAGAAGGTGCATCTAATAGAGCAGTTCTTTTCATAAATTTTTATTGGATGGTCTTAAGTTGATCAGTTAGGTGATTCCAAATATTTCAAAGCAATTAATTTTGTTTGTGTTATGATAAGATACGAGGAAATGAAAAAAAAATCTCCTATGAGTTGTTGAGGAAATAAAGTGATTCTTGAGTATTTTTTTAAGGTTGTGTCTGAAAGAACTGCTTTAGAAATAATCTCTTGGTGCTTTCACTTTTTTTGAAAAAAAAATCAACCTTTGAAATAAACTCTAAACTCTCTCACAGGGATTGTTAAGTCAGTAGCAAATTTTTTGTTGTTCTTGTTAATAGGATATCCTTTTGCTAAATCATAGTCCCAAAGCTCTTAGCATTCCTTTATTTTTCTACCATCAGGAACTTAGAACCATAGGTCCTTTAAGTTGACCATATTTCTTGCTTTTTGGTGAATAGTGCTATAAAAGCAGAACTGAGAAACTGTAGTAACATGAATAACATGTTACTACATATACTTTGCTGTATATGTAGGAATTGCGTTCTTGGAACTTACTCTAGTAGGTAAATATCTAGATTAAAGCTCTAGGTATATAAATAGCAGTGGTGGCTGTTTATCTTTCCAAAGGCAAGTTTGTTTTTGAAGACTCATATTTAAGATAAAAAGGGTTGATGGGGGTAAAGTTTAATTTGAGGACTGGCAAGCTGAGCAGATCATGGAAAGTATCTGACCTGGTGTTCATGAAGCAATTTTATAGCAAATCTCGAATAGCAATGCACATTTTTTTAAAGAAAGAAGTGTATCTCAGGGAACTAGCTCCTGAAAGACTGTATGGATCATCCTGGACTTAGTAACAGAATGTGAATAATCCACCCTTTCTTAATCATTTGTATCACTTGTCTTCCCATTCATTGATTTGCTCTAGCAGGCACCAGTAATATCTGCATATGTCCTTTCACGTCCTAGTGTAGCCCAAGGGCATCTGATCACTCCAGGAACACAAAGAGCCTCAAACCATTCCTTCAGGTCATAGGAATGAGGTCTATAATTGTTATTGGTTTTGGGCATATCAAATACAACACAGGTAGCTTGCCAGGCTCTGCTGTGCGGCTGGTATATGAGCTGTATAAAATATGTCACTAGGAGTCTGGATTTTAAATGTACAATTTTGAGTAAACAAGAAAAGACGGTTATATTAATGCAGATTATATACTGCAAAGAGAACAGTGCACATATATTCTGAGGGATGAGAGCTAAAAAGATTTTAAAGGACATAAGAATAATTTTAATTCAAATGAATATATTTAATGTTCAGTTAATATATGCTAGTTACTCATCAATAGGCTGCTATTTTAAGACCAATCAGTTCTAAATACAGTTCCAAAAGAAAGGAACTTAATTTTCTCTTAGGTTTTATGTCTCTTCAGAAGACTATTCTAGTGCGTGTATTAAACAGGCACCTGCAGTCATTCCTGGACTCTGTAGACTTGGGTGTAACTGAGTCACAAAAAGCACTTGTTTCTGCTAATAAAATGTTGCTGTGGGTCTTCTGTGGCTTATTAAGTTACATTGGTATTCTCTCAGTCGTGATTTAATTTTGTAGCTCAAATGAATGGAGTTGGTGCTGCTTTGACATTTAATGTCAGCGTGGCTGAGATTTACATTTCAAAAAGAAAAGTGACATATTAGAAATAAAGAATTAGTGTTTGAAGGGAATTGTTTTTATATAGGTGTAGCTAATGTTTTGTTTTCTTTTCCATTCATAAAGTAATAGAGACAGTCAAGGCATTAAATTCATTTCCTCAACATGCAATAAGGATTTCATGCTATTATTCAAAGACAGTGTGATGCTTATCTTCTTTAAGGTCTCAAGTGAAGGAAAAATCTATAAACTACTGGGGTGACAAGGAGCAGTGTGGAACAGCCCTTATGCCTTTATGCAACAGGAATGAACAAAATTCAGTTTGACTTAACAAAATGCTGTTTGCAAAGGGTCACTCTAGACCACTTTTTATTTTCCCTTTAGGAACAGAAAAACAATCACTTAGACTTAACTCTCTTCCCTTTTCTCACTGATATCATTGATATCTTGTGATAATAAATTGAAGATGAAGAATCACTGTATAATTTGGGGAAATGAGAGTTTGTGGGAAACTCCTAATTATTCCCTCTTTTCCAGCACAGCTTCATTGCATTAATCTTTCCTTGGATTTTTAAAAAGTATTTTATTATACCACCGTGAGATATACAGTTACAAAGATGTTCATATTTGGGTTTCGGTCATACAGTGTTCCAGCACCCATCCCTCCACCAGTGCCCGTTTTCCACCACCAGCGTCCCTTAGGTCTTGAAGCTAGCTCAGCCTCATCCCGGCTGGCATCCAGCACTGTCAGCTGGGCATGGAATAGTCAGCCTGTTCCAGTGGATGGCGAGGTTCTGAAGGGGCTCCTGTAACAAACCAAACCCCCAAACCAGCTTTTCCCCTGACTTTCTCTGGGCCACGTTAGCTTCTTCCAGCTGAGTTTCTTCCTAGTTTGTGTCATGGACATCAGCTTAGGTCATGACAAGCCCTGACATTCAAGGGGTGAGCTCTCTAAGACTCTGTGACAGAAAGGAGAAGAGTTTTCAACAAGAAAAGTTTACTTAAAGTGACGTAAAGTCAATGGCCTGGGGGTCAGAGGGACAGGATGAGTGAAGAACATGTATTTCCAAGAACCCTGGAAAATAGAGGCTTAATCCTCTGTGTAACGTTAAGGCGCTGCTGGGTTAAGTCCCAGGGATAATGATTCTCTCTTTATGTACACCCTTTGGCACTTTAATGAAAAAGCAACCAGAGCAGGACTAACATTTTAATAGATGATAATTTTGGATTCATCTCTCTCGAGATGGAGTGTTCAAAAGTTTTGTGGACATGATGCTATTTTAATGAAAGCAGCATGAGTAATGCATCATATTTCTATATAATCAAGCTGTGATCATGTTTCCGTGGAATATTACATCAGTGTTCCATGATATGCTTGGATTCCAGACGAAATTTAAGGTGTTGACTGTAGTGTGTGAGTCCAAAATTATGTGAATGCTGGTAACTTTCTTCTCCCTTAATGTGTTACGTTTTAAATGGAGACATCTGGCACATTCTTGCTGCTAGTTTTCAAATTACGTTAATGTGAACTGAAGAATAAAACTTGTTTTAGATGCTGGCAACCTTGCTTAGGAATTGACCTTTCTTGGAGATGGGAAGAAGGGACAAGAAAAAACTTAAAATTAGGCATTGAGTTTCTTTTGAGAGAGGAATTTTTTTAAATTTCAAAATGTCAAATCTTTATTTAAAACATTTTTACTTCAAATGCTATTTTGCATGTATAATCTCTTATATTGCATGGAGTTACTTTTTTTGGTAAAGTAAATTTAGCTTAAGGCTAATGATGTTTTATAGATGAAATTCATTTCTTAGTGCCAAAGTCCCAACCCTAATTATGATTGTATTTGGAGGTGGAACCTTTGGGAAGTATCTAGGTTTATATGGTCATGAGTAGGCACTCCTAGGATGACATTGGTGTCCTTTGAAGAGTATAGACCAGAAACCGTTTCTCTTTTTGTGAGGAACTAGTGAAATATTTTCTGTCTAAAGGTCGAAAAAGGCTCTCATCTGTCACTAGGTCATTGCCCACCTTGATCTTGATATGGATGGGATTGTTCAACTTCTAGAGTCTTGAGAAATAAATTTTCTGCTTAAATTGTCCAATTTTGTTAGAGCTGCTTGACTTGGCTGAGATTGAAATATCAAAGTGATTATAATGTGTAAAATTATTCCATTGCATTCTTTGGTAAAATGTAATTCTCTCCTATTAGTAAGACTTTTGCTGTAATGGATCCATTCTGCTGGCTTGAGAATGTTCCATCCCTAAAATTCTGTACTTTTCAATTTTGTCTATATTTCATTGCATGTACAAAAGTTGGTCTTGATATTTAATTTTTGGTATCTCCCCTCCCCTATTTACACATATTCAAATCCTTACTAGTTCCCAGATAAATCATTATATAATTTTTCTTCTGACCCTTTACATTCAAATGTCTCCGAGTTCAGTCTGAAATTAACTTCTTGATTGTTGATTTCAGGTCTCCTATTGGATGCATACATTCAAACAGGCTTTACGCAAATTCATTTTACTCACAGCATTCAGCTTCATCTGCTTAAAATTTAATAGGTTTAGTTTTAAAGTGGTTTCTGATTTATGAAAAAAATTGGTGGTCAGCACAGAAAGTTCGTCGTTTTTACTTTCTAGTTCTATTTTTTTCTGTTATTAACATCTTGTGCTTTGTGAGCTACATTTGATACAATAAATGAGCCAAAATGGTAAATTAATATTCTTTAAAATCGTTAGTTTACATTAACATTCACCCCTTTTTGTTGTATATCTTATGTGCTTGATGAAGATATAAAAGGTGTCTACGAGTGTACAAGAGATAGAACAGTGGGTAAAGCATTTGCCTTGCATGCAGCCATTCTGGGTTCAGTCTCCAGCATCCCATATGATCCTCGCAGCCCACCAGGAGTGATCCCTGAGCACACAGCCAGGAGTAACCCCTGAGCCCAGCTGTGTGTGGCCCTCAAAACAAAACAAACACAAATTAAACAAAAGTGGGTACTATTGGATTACCATGCACAATGGTTTCACTGCCCTTTCAATCCTCTGTGCTAACCTGATTATTCTCTCCCCCCCACACACACAAAATACCTTCTGGAAAACAAAATTTATACCCTTTTTTTCCATTTACTAATCTGGGATGGAAAATCTAATCTTTTAACATGTTGACTCATAATTTATACCTTTATACTATGATGTTTTACAATCCTAGAAAATTTCATTAGTACTTTGAAGTCATTCTCAGAACCTCAGCATTTAAGTTATTAACATTACATAAAATGAATAAATAACTAAATTATTTCAGTAATATTCAAAGACTAAAAGCCTATGTAATATAAAGTTCTATTGGTTGTGAAGAAAGTTTGCTTTTAGAAGAAATGTAGTAATGATGGGGGCTAGAGTGATAGTACAGCAGGGAGGGTATTTGCCTTGCAGTAGGTGAATTGGGTTTGATTCCTGGTATCCCATACGGTACCCGGAGCACCAGAAGGAGTAATTCCTGAGTGCAGAGCAAGAGTAATCCCTTAATCCTTAAGCACTGCTGGGTGTGACCAGACGAGCAAGAAATAAACAGAAACAAGAATAAATGTAATGATCTATTTTTTTGCCCCCTGTGGTATTGGGGAATAATTGGAGAATGGAGATTTGAGGTTTTTTTTTTTTTAAGATTTGAGTTTTTAAGACTGCCCAAATCTTAATAAGTAAAAAAGTAGTTCTAAGTATGTACCAGTGAAAATAATTTCAGTCTGTGTTGTTCTTTATTTTAGGAATTTCCCCTTTTATTTTTCAGCTACTGTTCTAATTCCTTTAACCTGTTTTATTTTATTTTATTATTTTTTTTTTTTTGCTTTTTGGGTCACACCCGGCGATGCTCAGGGGTTACTCCTGGCTCTGCACTCAGGAATTACTCCTGGCAGTGCTTGGGGGACCATATGGGATGCCGGGGATCAAACCCGGGCGGTGCAGGCCAACCGCGTGCAAGGCAAACACCCTACCCGCTGGACTATCGCTCCAGCCCCTAACCTGTTTGATTTTAAAAGGAAATTATTATTTAGAAAAATTAATTTAATCAGGCTGAGATAGTTACAAAGTTGTTCATGATTAGGTTTCATCATATAATATTCCAGTATCATCCCTTCATCAGTGTCCGTGTCCCACTACCAATGTCCCCACTCCCCCTACCGTCCTATGGCAGACTTTCTTCTCTCTCTCCCTCTCTCTCTCTCTCTCTCTCTCTCTCTCCCTCCCCCCATTTTCCTTTTTTTCCTTTCTAGGCTCTGTGTTTTCAGTACTATTACTGAAAGGGTATCATGAATATTACTTTCCTTCCAACATGATAATCTATGTCTTATCCTTGACATTGTCACTACCAAAAGTTGCAGTGTCTTCAAAATATTGGCAGCAAGCACTGCACTTGATAAGCAAGCACTCAGTTCCTCCCTTCCCCAAATAAGTTACAGGCTAGGGGAGGGGGAGAGAATCGGGGACATTGGTGGAGGAAATGGGCACTGGTGGAGGATGGGTGCTGGAACACTGTATGACTGAAACCCAAAGATGAACATCTTATGAACATCTTTGTAATTGTATATCTCATGGTATTGAATCACTTGAATCCCGTTACTCATCGATTTGCTCGAGCGGGCGCCAGTAACATTTCCATTGGACCCTATCACGTGCCAATGTAGCCCAATGGCATCTGGTTGATTCAGGAATATGAAGAGCCTCAAACCGTTCCTTCAGGGTCTTAACAAGGACCCTGGTATTATAATAAAGGACTCATGGTATAATAAAGGACTCATGGTATCATGGTATTATAATAAAATATTAAAAATATCTGGCTCTTTGCTGAAAAATCAGTTTCATTTTATTGCTATAATTATCCAAGATATAAATATAATTATCCAAGATATAATAAAGGACTCATGGTATAATAAAGGACTCATGGTATCATGGTATTATAATAAAATATTAAAAATATCTGGCTCTTTGCTGAAAAATCAGTTTCATTTTATTGCTATAATTATCCAAGATAAAAATCCTCAAAATATACTCTATCTTAAAACACTAGCCTTCTATTTTGCCAAAGGTGAAACTACCACAAATGTGTGGGAGCAGAGGTTAGGTAAGACAGAGAAAGGAACAGTGGACCAATGATTGTCGAAAGTCTATTACAACCCACAACATGCAAGAGAGGGAAGAGAGAGAGAAAGAGAGAGAGAGAAAAGAGAAAGAGAAAAGAGATGGAGAACCTGCCATGGAGGCAGGCTAGGGGAACGGGGAGGGTATTGGGGACATTGGTGGTGGTAGGTGGGCACTGGTGGAGGGATGGGTGCTGGAACACTGTATGGCTTGAAACCCAAACATGAACATTTTTGTAATTGTCAAAAATAAATAAAAAATTAATGAAAAAGAACTAGCCTTCTAAAGGAGCATCGGGTGTGTACTGCCGGGTATTATACTTCTGTGTATCCGAGCCAGTGGTTCCGAAGAATTTTGCCTTTGTGGACCTTTTTGGTCTAAGCAGTGCAACATGGTCAAGCACTTCCAGAAGTACATTAGATTCATTGTTTGATTTGGATTAATTTTTTGGTCTTGTGTTTTCTGAAACTTCATTATGTTGCCAACTTAATTTGAAGTCCCCAAGTCACAAAACCCCTAAATTGAAGCCCCCAAGTTATTCAACCCCATTTGGAGTCACAGCTTAAAAAACATGAAGTCTAAAGTTCTTTAATAGTGCAAGAATCTTGATTTATAGCTTATCACCTAGCCCATCGTTGCTTCCTAAGCTTCAATTATGCTCCAGTTATACCATTTGCTTCTGCCTAAAACACTTCCCATGCTTTTATAGTACAATGTCTATAAAACTCAAATTCTTAATACATTCAACTCTCTCACCATTTTATTTATCCCTTAATTTAAATCTTGCCATCTACAGGATGCTTGACTCTTAACTGGGTCAGTAGGTGTATTTAATTTTGCATTTCAATATTTAATTTTCATATTCCATTTATATTGCATGTAGTGGATATAAGTGTCTTCTTTCTGTTTCATTTTTATTTCTACTCCACAGTATCATCCAAAAGACAAGATCTTCTGAAGTATAGCCCTTCTCTGTAAGGGGAAAAATCTCTATTTTCATGCATTGAAGATTCCATCATATAGAGCAAGGACTTCATCTTGGTAGTTTCTGTACTCTTGTGAATAAGCACACTCAAGAACCCAGAGATCCCTGACCCTTGTTTTCTCAACAATGCAATAATCTATATCTTATCCTTGACATTGTCACTACCAAAAGTTGCAGTGTCTTCAAAATATTGGCAGAAAGCACTACACTTGATAATCAGTTGTGAGTTTCCTACTGCTGCTGAGATGGCTTCATTCTGTAAAACCAGTTGTTTGGAGTTTGGGCAGATTGTAGAGTGAGTACTTGCTTTGAATTTTGCCTACTGGCCCACCCAGGTCCTATCCCTGGCACTGCATATGGTCCCCCTTCCCTGTTGCTAATTGCAGAACCAGAGGTAAGCCAGACGCAGAGCATGGCTGGGCATAGCCCCACCAAAACAAAACAGAAAACCCACATTTGTTTTTATCTTACATTTCTGGAGGTAAGAAGTTCAAAATGTAGTAAACAGACTAAAAGCAATGTGTCCTTAAAATAGCACTGTGGAAGCTCCAGGATGGAATTTGTTTTCTTGCCTCTTCTGCTTTCTAGAACTTGTGAATCTTCTTTTCCTCTTTAAAGTCAGTAAATGGCACTATCAAGCCCATCCCTGACTTGACCCTCTGCTTCTGTCATCCGGGCATTTTTTTTCTTTCTTTTAAAAATCCCAGTAGTATTTTATTTTTATTTTTTTAAATTTTATTTTATTTTTAACAATTTCAAGAATGTTCATGTTTGGATTCCGGTCATACAGTGTTCCAGCACCCATCCCTCCACAGTGCCCGTTTCGCCATACAGTGTTCCAGCACCCATCCCTCCACAGTGCCCACCTCCCGCCACCAATGTCAGGGCTTTTTCCTCTGCTCCTCTTTTTCCTGCCTTCCCCTTTGAAGGATCCTTGTGAGTTTATTTGGCCCACCAAGGTGATCCAGCAAATGCGTATATCAGGGCTTTTTAAAAATTAAGTTAAATCTATATTTTTTGGATTTTGGAGCTGAACTTGGCAGTGTTCAAAGCTTATTCGCGTTCTTGTCTCAGGAGACTATACATAGTGCTGTGGATTGAACCAAGGTCAGCAAGTGCCTGACTCTTGTCTTATGTCTATAGGCCAGAATCTTTAATAACATCTGCAAAAGCGCCATAAAGGTAATGTATTCACAGGTCCTGGGGATTTGTATCATCAGATATTTAGTGGGCCATTATTTTCTCTACCAAATCAACTACTGTGTGTTTCTAGGTCACTTACTGTGTTCCTGTGTCTTACAATATTTGATCACATCTGAGTCTAACCCATTTATGTAGTCCTTGTTCATTTGCAGTGTTCTAGTGGGCACACTTTGCTCCTTATTCTGTTAATATGCATAATTCTTTACCACAGTTATTCTCTTTGGACTCTCTTGTCTCTCACCCCCCCACCCTTCCTACCCCAATCTACCTCCTGAAGCGTTTGTTCGGCCGAGTCCCTGGTTGAGCCCATGAAGCGATCTGCCTACTCATTTTGTTTCTGACCAGAGGAATTTTGTACAGCAGCATGCAGTAGGAGCGGAAAGAAGCATCATTGTCAGCTCAGGTAGATCCTGCTAACCCCCCTGCAGTGTCCTTCTGTGTGGAGGGGCTTTGATAACAGCCTTATTCTATCTCTGGCCTTTCATTCTCCCAGCGCTAGAGGAGATGTGATGTGATCTCTTGGGAAACTAAAGGGAATTAGGTATATCCACTCTCTCCTCCTTGGGGCCTGTCTGCCTACAAGGACTCTCCATCCCTCGCCCTCTGCCTGCTCTTCACTGTGCTGTGTGAGAGATTTGACCTTCTTGGGGGCCACCTGTAGTTTTCAAGCTCCAATCATAACTGGGTTAACAAGTGTTCTTGATCTTCAGTATTAGTAATTTCTCTTGCCCACAAATATCAGGCACATGTTTCAGAAGCAATAAAAAGGATGATGCAGGTTTTCTGTCCCGTCCCTTATCTTCCTTTCTAATTGAAACAGAACTCAGTGTTATTTTTTGAGTACCCCTAAACTATGACTTTTTTTTCTGCTAAATTGTCTTTTCATTATTGCTCCTTTGCCCTGCTTTTTTCTTCAGAATAGTAATAAATACTTGATATAATTAATTTATTTACTCTGTGCTTAAATTCCATGAGGGTAAGGCATTTTTAGACAATATTTCTCTATCTCTAAGCATAACTCGAGAGTAATGTTCTGGTCTCAATATTTATTTATTGAATGGCAAAGAAAAGATAGGGATAATATTTTCAGTATAATCTGTCATGTACTTATCAATTTATTTTTGCTGTCCTAAACATGCCAACTTTTAATTATTCAGAATAGTTTTAATTAGTTTAGAGATTAATCATGGTAAAAGTGATAGTTTATAATTAAAAATTAAAATGATTACCAATTCTGTTTTATTGCAGGAAAATTTTTTTTATAACCAAAAGATTTTAACTAATTTCAGTGAAGTATGTAATAACTGAATACTAACAGATGCATCAATTATATAGAAGGGGCTGTTTTGATAGTACAGTAGGTAGGATGTTCACCTTCTATGTGGCCATTGGGTTTGATCCCCAGCATCCTGTTTGGTGCCCCAAGCACTGCCAGGAGTAATTCCTGAGTGCAGTGCCAGGAGCAACTCCTGAGCATTGCTGGGTGTGATGTTAAAAAAAAATAAACACCTTTCTATACTGTTTGCTGGAAGTATAAAATGGTAATTTGAACATTAGAGTCCAAGAAACTATAAGCTAGAGGGTTATAGGTATCATAGCAGAGGAAAAAAATCAAGTTTCTTCTTAACCATGCTAGTGGTCATTTAGAGAAGCAGCTCTGTGCAGGATCCAGAGAGACAGTACAGGACTCAGGCACAGGCCTTGCCTGGTGGCCCACTTGGTCCTTATTCAGCACCTTGGTTCCCTGGCACAGCGCTGAGCTGTTGCATGCGCCATCTCACACTGGGGCAAGGTCCAACCTGGCTGACAAGCACAGGGTAGGGCCTGGACCTCCTGAGAACTGCTGGGGAGTTACCCATGATCTAATGTAGTTTTGTTCATTTTCTGAGTTCATGTGGGTTGAAAAAGGCAAAAGCATGTGATACTTTTGATAGCTATGACAACATTTCAAAGCAATGGCTAGGAAATGATAAACAGAAACCCTTTTATTTGAGACCCCTCAGGATGAATGCTATGTTACAGGCAATTACCATTCCTTTTTTAGATCATGAAACCTTTGTAATTTTTGCCACTCTCATCTGCAGTTTGTGTGATTGCAAGGGATTCTTTTCCATAGGATGTGATAAGGATGAGGCTGAGTGATTGCCACATTCAGTATCCCTGTTAGAAGGATGAGCTCATGATCTAAGTTGTCTCAGCTAATGTAAGTGCTTCCATTAGAATTCCTTGACCAAACTGTCTTTTATCTGCGAATGATCAACTTAGTAGGATGTAAAGCTCTAACTCCCAGTGACCATCTTGCTGGAGGCAGGCCAACTCACTGAAAATCTATTCTGCAAAAACTAATTTTCTGAAATTAAATTTTCCAAATGAAAGTTCACTATATGACAGATCTGCCAATTTTCCCAAATCTTGTTTCCTTTAAGTACTTACAAAGATTTCCGTAATTCAACTTGGATGTTTTAAAAGTTTTAAGGTGCTTTGCTTTTGTTTTCTTC
Organism: Cryptotis parvus; assembly: GCA_021461705.1. Classification (NCBI taxonomy): domain Eukaryota; kingdom Metazoa; phylum Chordata; class Mammalia; order Eulipotyphla; family Soricidae; genus Cryptotis; species Cryptotis parvus. Next base: position 98,174 of record JAJIBD010026785.1, read on the forward strand.
ATAAAAACATATAAAAATGTTATAGTTGAGTAATTCTAAGGATCATACGGTGATTTATTCTTTTTTAGCAATATTTGATCATCAATAGTTTGTAGCATTTTATGTGACTGACTGACAGTCTGGTGTTCGGTGAAGGCACCGGTTGCTGCTAGGGCTAATGACCATTACCCTGACCTTCAGATACAGGAACCAGTCCATGGACTCTAAGTTATTTTAAATTCTTTTAGCTCTCTCATCACTCTACCTTAGCCCAAGAACCTCTCTCTCTCTCTCTCTCTCTCTCACAGAAATTTCTCAAGAAGCCCACTGGGATTCTCCCAGCAAGCTGTCCAGCAGGCCCCACTCTCTCCTCTCCCTGTGCTAGCAAACTCTCTCTGGCAAACTCTCTCTCTGTCTACAACCATCTCTCAGCACTCTTTCCAACTCTCTCTAGCTCTCTGTACTCTCCAACACTCTCCAAATACTCCTTCCAAAGACCTCCCAAATACCTCCCAAAGAATCTCCATACTCTCCAACTCTCCCTTTGGGTAAGCCCAGGCTCTCTCCTTTTATATCTCTTCTGCTTGCCTCAGAATCCTGGCCTCAACTGACTAACAGTTTTCCAACTGTCATATCCTTATAGGGTACTGCCACTTTAAGGTGCCTACTGTCTCTTTAAGAGGTGTTATGTAACACTTAAGATCTCAATTTCATTTTTTGTATCACAAATCTTTAATATTCTTAAGATTGTTATGTCATTTTTCACGTGTCATTTAAATGTTAATTTATTTCTAAATAGTCATAGTGAAATATTTAGTGTGACATCTATTCTTATTCTGTAGATTTATGTAACATATATAATACTGTAATATATATAATATATATAATACATGTCTTTCAATTATTTGAACCAATTTTTGTTTTTATGCCTAAGTTATTTTGTCATTGTTTTTGAACTACCCTCTGTGGTGCTCAGAGATTACTCCTATCTCTGTGCTCAGGGCTCACTCTGGCAGTGTTTGAGGGCCCATATATGGTATGAGGGATAAAACCAAAGTGGGTGTGTGCAAAATAAGAACACTATTTGCTGTTCTGTCTTTTTAATCCCATGCCTCAATTTTTAAAATTATTTTATTTATGCTGCTATGACATAATAGTCATATAGTACATTATGCTAATAATACTAATGCACTCAGGCACCCAGGAGGGATGGTGGGTTCTAGCCCTGGCCCGCCACCCCAGCAGAGCCTTGCAACAAGCCAGACGACCCCCACTCCATGAGGGCTTCCATTTTCCACATCCGGACTTCTCTCTCGTCAGAACTCCACCCAGCAGACCAGCCTATCACAGCCCGGCTTGCTGGGCTGCAAGCGGCCATGCGGTTCATCAATAAATGCTGGACTTAGAGATGACTACAAGAGTATGCTACCTGCACAGCAGAGCCTGGCAAGCTACCAGTGTTGTATTTGATATGTCAAATACCAGTAACAATTATAGACCTCATTCGGAATGGATTGAGGCTCTTTATGAACCTGGAGCAAGCAGATGCCCTTGGGCTCTACTAGCATGAGACAGGACATATGGAGATGTTACTGGGGCCAGCTCGAGCAAATCGATAATGAATGGGAAGACAGTGACAGTGACTAATGCTTTCATCATTCTAACCTGCCTAGCATTGCTGTGAATGATTTTGTCATTTTAAGACGTCTTTTAGCAGATTATTTAGTTACATGCATCCAGCGTTTTGATGTGAGAAATGAGAATAACTTTTGCATGTCTTTTACTTAATTTTGTGTCATATTACATTTTTAAAATGGAACTTTAAAAACTTACTTGTACCAATGCATTAAATGGCATATTAACTTACTTTATTTTTAACAATTACTTTAAAATTTCAGCAAAGATTGCCATTATACAAATTTATTTTCAGAGAAGTGACTTGGGAAAACAGAATTTTGGTGAAAGGGCCTAAAATCTTCCAGACATAGAAAAGAACCTTTTTAAAACTGCATTTGGTGCTGAACTAAGAGAGAGGGTTGCTGGCAGCATTGTTGGAACACCTGGAGGCTCCTGTGCTTTGAGATGGAGGTTAGGGGGACTTTCCTGAGTAACACACTGGGCCAAGAACATTAGTGTGTGGGAAGTGTCCTGAGAATCACACTGGATGAGAAGAGGTAGCAGTCAGAGCAAAGGGAGAAGTTGGACTCTGAGGCAGTTTCATCAAGAACCTAGATACTCTCACCCTTTTTGGGTCATTAGAACACCTTGATTGCTTCATCGTTTTTATCCTGGTACTTCACGTGCTAGAATTAGAATTTTTTCTAGACATTTCCATTGGAGCTATGAACAAGAACAATGGGAAGGGAGGACAGACTTTGTTCAGTCCACGAAGCCTTCAGAGAGTCTTGCTTAGTTGGGGTCTCTCTGGAGACTTCTCTTAGATATGGGAACTATCTTTGTGGAGCATTAGGAAGGTCAGTATCACCTGTTGTTCTTCTGAACCCCTTCCCCACATTTCCAGTTATATTATTCATTATATATACTTTACTTTTTAATAAGTGATGCTTTGCAAAGTTACTGATAGTTGCATTTTGGGCATACAGTAATTCAACAGTTTGAATCCCTCCACCAGGGAGAGTCAACTTTCCTCCACTTGTGTTCCCAGATTCCTCCAGATACCGGCCCCAGTTCTACCACCCCCCTTGTCAGCGTGACAGTCACATTACTGTCAGTGGTTGCCACTTAGATCTCATGTGTTCTGTTGAATCTGTGTTTTGGATATTTGGCTATACGATCTCATGTGTTCTGTTGAATTTGTGTCTTGGATATGCGGCTATATGATCTCATGTGCTCTGTTGAATCTGTGTCTTGGATATGTGGCTATATGATCTCATGTGTTCTGTTTAATCTGTGTCTTGGATATGCGGCTATACAATCTCATGTGCTCTGTTGAATCTGTGTTTTGGATATGCAGCTATACGATCTCATGTGCTCTGTTGAATCTGTGTCTTGGATATGCAGCTATACGATCTCATGTGCTCTGTTGAATCTGTGTCTTGGATATGTGGCTATCCGATCTCATGTGCTCTGTTGAATCTGTGTCTTGAATATGCGGCCATACGATCTCATGTGTTCTATTGAATCTGTGTCTTGGATATGCGGCCATACCCCTCACTCATGTCACTGCTCTAATCGAAACCTTGATGCCTATTACACACTTCCTGTTCTCTTCTTGCCCTCCTTGACTTATTTCCTTTTCTGTCTCTTCACTAAGCACTGGGATCATGAGTGAACTAGGCATCCCCTTTTTACTACACTGCATTTCCTCGTCCAGTATTCTATATTCCACAGATTAAGTAAGACCAACTTGTGTTTGTCTTTCTTCTGGCTTACTTGACTCTCATATTTTATTTTTCACCATAAACTTCATTTTATATCTTTTCTAGTTGTGAAAGTTTCTCTTTAGAATCCCCGGGAATTGATGCATATGCTCCCTGAGCCCATGTGCTGCTTGACCCCACGTGGCTGAGCACATGTGGCGCCAGAGCATGAGTTGCCTACATCGCCCCCTCTTAATCTCTCTCTTACTTTCTCTCCTCCTCCCTGTCAGGGGAGCTGCTTGCGTCCCCAACAGAATCAGGACAGAAGTTATGTTCTTCCTCCCAGGCTACTGGGGAACTGATGAAAGCTCACGAGTCCTGTGCAGTTCCAAAAAGGCTTTTAATAATACAAAAGCTCTACCACCACAATTCAATATAGTGAAAGAACTCTAGCTCTGGTCAGAACTTAGACCATACTCAAGAGCCCAAGTTTCCCACCAAAGAGGATCCTACCAGAAAAGAGTCCTACTCAAAAAGGGGGCACCAGTGCCTCAAGTCAGTCCCCTTTATATACTCCAAAGTATTCCTAACTGTTGACAGGGAGGGTCCTGTCAACAAAGAACCCCAATGAGCTTCTAGATATAGAAGAGTGTAGAAGGGTAGTGCCTCACCTATTATAAGTATAAACAAAGGAGTATGCCAAGTACTAATCCCTTATTCAGATATTATCTCTTATGTAAAACACTGGAGAGTTGGGGGCTGGGTAAAATAAATCATCTTAATTGCATGGGTTTCATGTAATCTAGATGGTATCCACAAGGTCATTCTTATTTATTATCTGCACCAGGGTGATTCTTTTTTTTAAATTTTTTATTTTTACAATTACAAATATATACAATTAAAAAGTTCATATTTGGGTTTTGGTCATACAGTGTTCCAGCACCCATCCCGCCACCAGTGCCCATCTCCCACCACCAACGTCCCCGGTTCCCTCCTCGCTCCACAGCCCTGCTCCATGGCAGGTTCTTTATTTCTTTCCATTTCTCTCTCTTTCTCTTTTCCTTCCCCTCCAGACTATGGATTACAGAACATACATTAAAGGGTTGTCATGTGTATCTTTTGCCTCTATTTAATGCTCAGTTCTAGGTTGGCATTAGTACCCTCGACAATTGTTAGCACACTGTTCCATTTTCTGTCTTACCTAGCCTCTGACTCCCACACGTTTGTGATAATTTCCACCTTTGACAAGACCTCCTGATATATGTTTCACTTGACCTTGGATATTGGTATCTTAATATGTACATATATATTTATGTTATGCAGATAAATGCAGTCATTCTGTGTCTGTCTCTCTCCTTCTGGCTAATTTCGCTCAACATAATCTTCTCCATGTCCATCCATTTATAGGCAAATTTTATGACTTCATTTTCCCTAATAGCTGCATAGTATTCCATTGTGTAGATGTACCAAAGCTTCTTTATCCAGTCATCAATTTTTGGGCACTCTGGTTGATTCCAGATTCTGGCTATTGTGAATAATGCTGCTATGAACATAAAAGTAGGGATGGTGTTTCCACTGCATATTTATGGCTTCCCAGAGGAGATTCCCAGGAGTGGTATGGCTGGGTCAAATGGGAGTTAAATTTCTAGTCTTTGCAGGAAAGTCCATATTGTTTTCCAGAAAGGCTGTACCAGCCGGCATTCCCACCAACAATGGATGAGTGTCCCCTTTTCCCCACATCCACGCCAGCACTTGTTGTTCTTGCTCTTTTGAATATGTGCCAGTCTCTGTGGTGTAAAGTGGTATCTCATTGTTGTTTTGATTTGCATCTCTCTGATGATTAGTGATGATGAGCATTTTTTCATATGTTTTTTGGCCATTCGAATTTCTTCCTTGCTGAAGTTTCTGTTCATTTCTTCTCCCCATTTTTTGATGGGGTTGTTGGTTTTCTTCTTGTAAAGTTCTACCAGTGCCTGATATATCCTGGATATTAACCCCTTATCAGATGGGTATTGGGTGAATATTCTTTCCCATTCTGTGGACTGCTTCTGTATCTTAGTCACTGTTTCTTTTGAGGTGCAGAAGCTTTTTAGTTTCATGTAGTCCCATATGTTTATGTTTTCTTCTAGTTGCTTTGTTAGTGATGTTTCACCTTTGAAGATGCCTTTAGCTTCAATGTCGTGGAGGGTTTCTCCTATATTTTCTTCAATGTATTTTATGGATTCAAGTCTGATATTGAGATCTTTAATCCATTTTGATCTGATTTTTGTGCATGGTTTTAGACTCAAGTCCAAATTCCTATTTTTACATGTCGCTGCCCATTTTTCCCAACACCAATTGTTGAAGAGGCTTTTTTTACTCCATTTTAGACTCGTTGCAACTTTATAAAAGATTAAATGATCTTGTGCTTGAGGTTGAGTGTCAGGATACTCAATTCTAATCCATAGGTCCACAGGTCTGTTTCTATTCCAATACCATGCTGTTTTAATTACTACTGCCTTATAGTACAGTTTGAAGTTGGGAAAGGTGATGCCTCCCATCTTCTTTTTCCTGGGGATTGCTTTAGCTATCCTTGGGGGTTTATTGTTCCATACAAATTTCAGGAGTGTTTGGTCAATTTCTTTGAAGAATGTCATGGATATCCTTATAGGGACTGCATTGAATCTGTACAGAGCTCTAGGGAGTATTACCATTTTGACAATGTTGATTCTCCCCATCCATGAGCAGGGAATCTGTTTCTATTTCCTTGTGTCCTCTTTTATCTCTTGGAGCAGTGTCTTGTAGTTTTCTTTGTACAGGCCTTTACACACTTGGGTAAGTTGATTGCTAGGTATTTGATATTCTTGGCACAATTGTGAATGGAATTGTTTCCTTAATATCCCATTCTTCTCTTTCATTATTTGTATATAGGAAAGCCACTGACTTGGGTGTTGATTCCAAAAGATCATGAGAGATTACTTTGAGAGCCTGTATGCCATGAAACATGAGAATCTAGAAGAAATGGATCAATTCCTGAAGTCCTATAACCTCCCACGGCTGAAACAAGAAGACCTCCAGTACTTGAATAAGCCTATCACCATTGAGGAAATAGAAACAGTAATTAAAAGTCTGCCCAAACACAAAAGCCCAGGTCCAGACTGATTCACTAGTGAACTCTACCAAACCTTTAAGCAGGACCTACTGCCAGTCCTTTCCAAGCTCTTCCAGGAAATAGAAGAAACAGAAACATTCCCAAACAGCTTCTACGAGGCACATACCACCCTTATACCCAAAGCAGGGAGAGAAAACACAAAGAAAGAAAACTGCAGACCAATATCCCTGATGAACACGGATGCTAAGATCTTCAACAAAATACTAGCAAACAGAATCCAAAGACTCATCAAGAAGATTATACTTCATGTCCAAGTAGGATTCATCCCGGGAATGCAAGGATGGTTCAACATTCGCAAGTCAATCAACATAATACATCATATCAATAAGAGAAAAAATAAAAACCATATGATCCTATCAATAGACGCAGAGAAAGCATTTGACAAGGTCCAGCACCCGTTCATGATTAAAACCCTCCAGAAAATGGGAATTGAAGGGACTTTCCTCATTATAGTTGCAGCCATCTACCAAAAGCCCACAGCGAGCATCATTCTAAATGGGAAAAGTTGAGTCTTCCCCCCTGAGATCAGGGACAAGACAAGATTGCCCATTCTCACCTCTTTTATTCAATATAGTACTGGAAGTACTTGCCATAGCAATCAGAGAAGAAAAGGACATCAAGGACATCCAGATAGGCAAGGAAGAAGTCAAGCTATCATTATTTGCAGATGACATGATATTATTCCTAGAGAACCCTAAACTCTCTACCAAAAAACTCCTAGAAACAATAGACGCATATAGTAAAGTGGCAGGATACAAAATCAACACCCAAAAGTCAGTGGCTTTTCTATATACAAATAACAAAAGAAAAGAAAGGGATATTAAGGAAACAATTCCATTCACAATTGTGCCACAGAAAATCAAATACCTAGGAATCAACTTACTCAAGTGTGTAAAGGACCTGTAGTCCTTATCTTTTTGAACCCTCTCTCAGTGTCTACAGTTCAATGAGGTCCACACTGAGATAGTTGCTTAAGTGTGTGCCCATTCTCCCAGGACGCTATGTGCCTCTGACTTTATTTTAAATTTTTATTTGTTGCTTATCATTTATTCATTCCCCTTCCTCCTATTTCTCCTCATTGCAGTAACAACTGCAGTAACAACAGTGGTACTGCAATGACCCAGTGACTGAGGATTATTCACACATTTCACTTTGGTACTCTCTGGAGGTTACATGTCTTTGTTGTGATGCTCACGTGACCTTGATTGCAGAGAGCAAAACATGGCTGTTTGTGGTGGTTTCTACCACAAAAAGCTGCAGTGCTTCAGTGCTGCTGTGGTGGCGTTCATGGATGTCAGGCAGTGCATGGAATCAGATTCAAAGCCTCAAGCTTGCCAAGCAGGTTCTTTGTCGCTCTCCCCAGTGAAGCCCTTTACTTTGACTTAATTACTGCAGTACCTTTTACATTTTTAATATGTGGTTGGGACATTGATTTGCAACCACTGAGCACTCTGTTAGATGTTCTATGATCTCTTACAGTTGTATGAAACCTCGTTGTTGCTAATGAAATGTGTGTGGAATTGATGTTTCACTCCAGGCCATTTAGAACAGATACTCCTTGCCGATGCCTTTGCCATACTTTATTTTCTGGCTTGATGCGAATGATAAGGGAAACTGCCAGAAATTTCCTTTGAAAATAACTATCTTAGTCACTGTACTGAAGGATTTCCATAGAACATTCTGTTCAAGTATGATGAAAGGGGGAAAATTCTTATATTGTCTTCCAATGTTATACCCAGATTCCAGACTGTTTAGTATCCATGCTGTTATTTATTCTCAGCATTAGGAGAATAAATGGGTCAGTTCATTTACTTGAAACTGGGGGAACTAAAAGTTAATAATGGAAGGCAATAGTAACAATAGTATAATATAGGTGTATTATTAGTTATAATAATAGTTAATAATGGAAGGCAATAGCAACAAATAGAATAATATGGGTGTCATGAAAAATTTCAATAAATAACATTCATGTACATTCAGTGTTAAGAATTCACTACAATTTAAACTAGGTTATGTGAAAGTTTATATTTTAACTTGTGATATTTTTGCCTTGGGGCCACAGCCAGTGTTGCTCATGGCTTACTTGTCTCTGCACTCTGCATTGTCTCCTGATGGTTCTGGGGCATCATACGTTTTGCTGAAGATCAAACCCCAGTTGGCTATGAGCAATGAAAGTGCCCTACCTGCTGTACTAGTGCTCTGGCCTCGTTAAATTTAAATTTCAGGAAATTCAAACATGTTTTAATATTCTCAAAATGGTGAATGTGTGTAAGTCAATATTTCATGTAAGCATTTCAACTTGGTATTATAGGATCAAACAATCCCCTTATTAATATATGTTTTATTTGCTTAAAAGGGTGAAATTTACATATTTATGACTTGTTTTACTTAACATTTGATTGAGTCCTTTAATGACTTGTCAGAACTGAGATTTAGTTGGTATAACTGAAATCTATGTCACACAGGGCAGAGTTGGGGCAGGAGAATCAAGGACTAAAAAGTCCTGAACAGATGAATTAGTTGACAGTAAGGGTAGACAAGAAGCTGAGCTCTAGACAAAGTCAAAATTTTAGTTAGTAAGGTAGAAAGAACTGGAGAAATTATTTTCTAAAAAGAAAATCAAGAGACCGATTTTATTTTATTTTATTTTTTTAAAAATTTTATTATACCACCATGAGATATACAAATTACAAAGATGTTCATGTTTGGGTTTTGGTCATACAGTGTTCCAGCACCCATCCCTCTACCAGTGCCCATTTCTTTCCATCAATGACGCTGATTCCCTCCCCACTTCCCTAGCCTGCCTCTATGGCAGGTTTCTTTTTCTCTTTTCTCTTTCTTTTTCTCTCTCTTTCTCTCTTCCTTCTCTTACACATTGTGGATTGCAATATATACATTTAGAGGTTATCATGTGTATCTATTTGCCTGTATTCAATGCTCAGTTCTAGGTTGGTATTATCATTTCCGACAATTATTAGCACACTCTTCCCTTCTCGGTCTTACCTAATCTCTGACTCCCACATGTTTGTGGTAGATTCCAACTTTGAAAAGACCTCCTGATCCATGTTTTGCCTGACCTTGGATATTGGTATCATACTATGTATATATTTATATCATGTAAATAAATGCAGTCATTCTATATCTGATTTTTCCTTCTGGCGAATTTCACTCAACATGATCCTCTCCATAACCATCCATTTATAGGTAAATTTCATATCGTCATTTTCCCCAAAGCTGCATAGTGTATGTACCACAGTTTCTTTATCCAGTCATCTGTCCTCAGGCACTCTGGTTGTTTACAGCTTCTGGCTATTGTGAATAGTGCTGCTATGAAAATAAAAAGTGCAGATGGTGTTTCTGCTGTGTTTTTGGCTTCCCATGGTATATTCCCAGGAGTGGTATGACTGGGTTGAATGGGAGCTCAATGTCTAGTCTTTGGAGGAATGTCCATATTGTTTTCCATAAAGGCTATATACCAGTCGACATTCCCACCAACAATGGATGAGAGTCCCTTTCTCCCTGCATCCACGCCAGCATTTGTTGTTCTGGCTCCTTTGGGTATGTGCCAGTCTGTGGTTCTGTGGTGAGATTTATATATATATATATATATTTATATGTATATGTGTATATATATACATATACATATGTGTGTATGTGTGCATGTATGTATATATGTATGTATCACTAGATCACTAGACATTCCGATGTTCATTGATTTCATTGAGCGGACGCCAGTAACATTTCCATTTGATCCTATCATGTGCCATTGTAGCCCAATGGCATCTGCTTGCTTCAGGAATACAAAGAGCCTCAAACCATTTATTTAGGGTCTTGACGAAGAAGTCTGACCATCTTGTAGGTGGGCGGCCGTGTGATCTTTTGACGTCGCGTGGAATCCAGTCAGAAACGGCTGTAGTCCAGCGGTCGCCTCCAAACCGCATTACATGCCCAGCCTATCTGACTTTAGATGCCTTGGCAAACGAGGCAGCGTCCCTGACTCTAGAACGGCGATGGAGGTCGGAACTCCTGATTCCTTCTCTCACTTGAGTGAGGCGTGATATTCCAAGCATAGCTCTTTCAATTTCTCTCACTTGAATGAGGCATGATATTCCAAGCATAGCTCTTTCAATTCCTCTCTGGGAGAACCGAATAGCATTCTCATCCTGCTTTCATACGGCCCAGGTCTCTGAGGTGTATGTTAATGCAGGGAGAAAGGTGGAGTCGAAGAGATGTGCTCAGATCCGGAGGTTCTTTGTCCTTTTTAGCTATTTCTTCGATGCTTTTAAAGGCATTCCATGCCGCCTCTCTTCCTCCTGCGCAGCTCATGTTTTAGGTCGTTTCTTCATGATGACTTCTCGACCTAGGTACACATAACTGCTGCATTCAGAGATGTCTGTTCCATTGAGAGTGAATTGGGCCTCTGAAACTAGCTCATTTTTCATAAACATAGTTTTCTTTTAGATTCAGCTGTAGACCTATCTTTCCACATTTTGGTCGAAGTCAGCCAGCATTTGTGCCACTTGGCTAATGTTTGGTATTATTAGAACGATGTCATCACACTCCCATTCTAATTGTTGTAAACATTTTTATCACTTTTTTTTGCTTGTCGAATACACATCAAACAGCTTGCCAGGTTCTGCCGTGTGGACAGTATATTCTCAGTAGCTTGCAGGGCTCTCTGAGATATATATGTGTGTGTATATTGATTTATATATATATATGTATATATATGTATGTACATATATACATATATATATATATATCACTGTATCACTGTCTTCCATTGTTCATCGATTAGCTCAATTTGGGCACCAGTAACATCAAGGTCAGACAAACCATGGATCAGGTAGATTCCACCTTTGACAAAGGTCGTTTCAAAGGTGGAATCTACCATAAGCCTTGTGGGAGTCAAAGGTTAGGTAAGATTGAGAAGGGAACATTGCGCTCATAATTGCCGAAAGTGATACTTCCAGCCTAGAACTGAGCATTGAATACAGGCAAAAAAATACACATGATAACCTCTAAATGTATGTATTGTAATTCACAGTTTGTAAGAGAAGGAAGAGAGGAGAGAGAGTGAGAAAGAGAAAGAGAGAAAAGAGATAAAGAACCTGCCATAGAGGCAGGCTAGAGGAGGAGGGAGGCAATTGGGGACATGGTGGGGGAAATGGGCACTGGTGGAGGGATGGGTGCTGGAACACTGTAAAACCAATGCCCAGCATGAACTTCTTTGTAATTGTATATCTCACGGTTGTATAATAAAATAAAATTTAAAAAAACTCAGCTTGATTATTAACTAGCTATACCATTTGCAAGTTTCTCAACCATGTTTTACCTTTTTTATCTTTTATAAAATATATTATATTTTAATTAATATAAAATATATTAACTATTCCTAAATCCTCTTCCATTGACTATGGAAAGAATAAATGAGATCTTTAAAACGTATGTTAAATTGTCTGGAAATGTTGTTTGGGATGATGAAGCAAACGAGGACGCAAAGAAGATTCTGTCACTATAGCCATAGTTTCCGTTGTGTCCCCAAATGCGCATGTGGGGACAAATGTGTGTTGGTTAAAACATATTTGAAACTTTAAATATTTGAATATTTGAAACTTTACATAAATTTCCCCTCCCATCTGGATGGAAGCAATCATGAAAACTAGAGCAAATGAATCTACAAACTGATCGTATATATATATATATATATATACTGTATAATATATATATATTATACAGTATATAATATATATATATATACTGTATAATAATAGTATATATATATGCTGTAAAAGCAATTGTACCTAGGTAGGGAAGGGATAACTACCCTCGGAGCTCTGCTTTCTGGGGGGCTGGGGATAGAGGATCATCTCTCTTGCATCTGGATGTGAAAATAAAATATAAAAGAAAAAAGAAGTTAACAGGCATCCGGGCTTCAGTTATACCAATAATATGAGTGAGGGGAATAGTCATATAACCCAAATGCAGCTTCAGTAGAACTGGGAACATGAGATATAAATGGCAACCACTAATACTATAGATTGAACATGTCAAGTTGACAGGTGAGGTGGAGACAGGATTGGGATAGGAGGAAATCTGGAAACACTGGTGGAGGGGAAGTTGACACTAGTAGAGGATTGCTGCTGAATGGCTGTATGCTTAATGTGCGGCCATCATTAACTTAGTAAGTCACGGCTCTTTAATAACAATATTTCTGTCAAAGACAAGCAGTTATTATATTTGGTGTTCCAGGAACCGAAATGCACATTGGGGGGGTTAATTGGTGAGTTTGGAGGTGACAGAGGGGCATGGATGTGGGTCTTAGGCACTTTAGGGTTGGTCTTTGTGGACACCAAGACTATATATGCCAATACCATTGTAAGAACATCACCTTAACTATAATAAATTTTAAATAAAAAAAACTGACTCAATGTTTACATAAAAGAAGTGTTCTAGGTACAGTTATGAACAAATGTTGATAGGCCGACTTGATAGACCTTGGAGCGATTAATTTTAGTTTCAAATGAGTGCTTTTATTTGATGTAAGACTGAAATGATAGCTGAAAAATTAATGTTCAAAATTATCGAAAGTCTGAGATATTCTGGATGGGTAGTGAGTGTATGTTGCTAAGTTGTTCTTGTCCTGAATGTTTTGTTAATAATACAATATGGTGAGTAGGCAGGAATATTAAGTTTAAGGTTTTAAGTATAGTTGACTAAAAGATAGACTGAGCAGCATTAATGTCTTAGGATCTCACAGTGCATTTTCACCACTTTCATCTTCTGAGTGAGTATGGACTGCACTTAGCTGTGCTCAGAGAACACTCATGACAGTGCTTAGGGACCATATGTGGCTCCAGGGATTAAGCCTGGGTCAGCCTTATGCAAGGTTTTTGTCTCAATTCCACACTATCTCTCTGGCTACTACTTTTTTTTTGTCTTTTTTCCCACGCATACTCACCTTTTAATTTTCCAGTTTTGGTAATCACTCTTTTCCTTTATAAAATTTTCTTCATAGTTTTGTCTTTCCTAAACTGCTATATAGTTAGAATGTTATAGTTAAAGTATTTTCAGGTTTATTTCCGTCACTTGAAAATATATATCTTTGATTCTTCCATGTTTTCATAGAAAACAAGGTAGCTCATTTATTTTCAGTGTTGAATAATAGTCTGTTGTTTGGATATACCACAGCTTATTTACCCATCTGTATATGGAAGAGCAGATTAGCTTTTTCTGAGTTTCGACAGTAAGGAAGAAAATTCTTATAAATATATATATATATATGCAGGCTTTTGTGTGGACATAGTTATAAGGGCTTATTTTTTTCTTTTCAGTAAATTCCAAGGAGTACTATTACTATTACTGGATTATCAAGTCTGCTCAGAAACTTCCAGATAGTTTGCTTAGTTTGTAAGAAACTGCAGATCTGTTTTACAGCATGACTTTTCAGTTTTGTGTTCCCACCAGGGAGAAATAAGATTCCTATTGCCCCATAAACTTGCTATCGTTTGGTGGTGTTAATGTTTCGGTATTTGGCATTCCAGTAGGTTGCCTATTTTTTTTGTTCTTTCAATATAAATAATGTTTTTAGAATACAGCCATGCATATCCAGTTGTTTTCAAGTTGTCTATAACCATTTTTCACTATAATGTAGAGTTAAATATGATGCATCGTATGGGCAGGAAAGCAAAAATTATACTATCTGGTCTTTTACAAATGACGTTTGCCAATTTCTGCCCTATGCAGGGCAGAATGATAGTACAGAGGGTTGAACAGGTGGCTAACTTTGGTTCTTTCCCTGGCACACTAGATGGTACCCCTGAGTACTGCCAGGAGTTGTCTCTGAGCACAGAGTCAGGATTAAACCCCAAACTCCAGTGAGCATGACCCCAAAACCAAACATAACATAAAATAAAAATTAAAACAAATTCTTTATTGTTCTCCAAAGTATCTTTCACCATTCTACTTTAGGCCTGACTCTTTTACATAAATCCAATAGTAAAAAATATGTCCTATTTCCTATGACCCTTTAAAAATTATTGCAGTATATTAATTGTGGATTCAGCTGATTTCTTAAATGGAAGCTAGACCTAGAGATAAATGTGTTTTCGTTTCTAGTTTTAATGATAAGTTTTTTTGTTTTATCTTGGATCATCACCCAGTGGTGCTCTGTGATTACTTCTGTTTCTGTTCTCAGGGGTCACCCCTAGTGAGACTCAGGTGACCATATGTGATGCAGGTAATATAACCCTGATTAGCTCGGTGTGAAACAACTATCCAACCCACTGTACTATTGCTCCAGCTTGAATTTGTTTGCTTTTTAGATATCATGCTTTATTTTTATTTTTTGGTGTATCTCTATTTCCAAGAAATAATTTTTTGTTTTCAAAATAGTTATTGCTTTAAAGACATGAACTCAGTAACTTTTATTTGCATGGTGCAGTTTCTTTGCCATGGGACATTTTTATTTTAGCATTCTTTATTGCATTCCTTTTCCTTTCTAACAAGCAATTATCCCCTTTTCCCCCTGCTGACCCCAGTTTCACTGATTCACCCTCTCTTGCAGCAATTTAATATGGTGCCAAAGAAAGATGCTTGTCCCTGACTTGAATCTGTCAAGCTGTTAACTAGTTTCTTCTCAGGTGTCTGCTGAAGATGAAGCAGATTTTCTACAGAAACGTTTCAGGGACTATTTGGCTGGCTTTTAATCATCATTTTCAGCCACAAGAGGGTCCTGACCAAGGGGAGGTAATCATTTTGCTCTTTGTGCTCTAAATAATACTTTTCTAAATTGCCATCATCACATATATTAGTAACTTCACATTTATTTGGCACAAGCAACAGGGCTCACAGAATAATTTATGATCTAAATGCAGCTCGTAATAGCAGAGTTGCTGCTGGTGCTTTGAAATTAATTCAGAAACCACTGTCTGTATCACAACGACTTCCATTGTTTCTTAAAGCCATGTTGTGGAAACTGAAAGGATTAATTAAGAACAATGGCATAAAAGCCATATAGAATCTGGTGGTTTTATATTGAAATGAAACAACTGGTTATAAAATGAGTCTGAATAAAAAACCCCATTTTTTATTTTCAGATGAAATTTGGTGATCTGGTAGTGGGTTCCAAAGGCTTGAGTTCCACCAGCACCAGATTTGTGTCTATAGTCTGACGATGATAATATCCCCCTTTTAATGAATTTCTAAAGTTTATTAAGAACAAGTTACCAGTTATAGACAATTATAAAATTCAAGTGAGATGAAAGAGTAAAAGTTTATTACTAATGTCAAGAGGCCTTAACTCTAGGCCTGATAGTTAGGAGATAGTCAAAAGGGTGAAGATGTCTTCGTTTGATTCCTGGCACACATCTTTGGTTCTGAGGACCAAACTTAAGGCCTAGAGCAAGGTAAGAACTGCTCTGCCTCTTTCTCTATAGCCCTGCATCCCACCAGAGGTGTTTCTTCAGGTCTGTATGTCCCAACCAGTTGAGATTCTAATTTCATTAATGTGTCTGGCATCAGGTCTATCTGCTTTCCTATTTTCTGCAATTCTTAAATGATTCATAAGGAGCCATTGCTGTTTTTCTGGAGGTAGCCAGTTGTTACAGTTGTTATGGCACCATATTTCACACTCAGCAGTACCAAGGATCACAGCTGGTCATTGGGGAAGTGCAAAGGACTGGCATCATGTCTTCCGGCACACAAGACAGAAGCTCTTGATGCATACCTGGGTCAACACTTCTGGAAAATTGAACATACTGCTTTGCTTTCGTTTGCACCCATTTGACTTTTCTCAACTAGAGAGCAATTCTTAAGTGAATTAAAGTCAAGTAAGAGCAAATTAGATATCTATGAATAGAAATCTTGTAAGTTGTTTTTTATGTTAAAATTTTACAGATGCTCCTATTTGTACACACTTCAATTCTGTAAGTTTGACAACTCAAGTATATGTAGATAAAAAGTTATCAAGTTAACAATATATATTGTCATATGTATAACTATATATATTGTTAACTTGATAACTAATAATAAAATAAAACTATATATATTTGGCATATAAACTATATATACCAAGTGTATATAGTTTTATTTTGGACCCCAATAAAAGTTTACAGAGCTTATTCCTTATTCTCTGCTCAGCGATCACTGCTGGTAGTGCCTAGGGAACTATGGGTGTTGTCATCTGGATAATACTTGGAATGTTCTCATGCACAAAAGCACCTTAGCCTTGTCCTATCTTCCTGACCCCAAATCACAGGTCTTTTAAAAGTGCAAGTTTTTTTTTTTTTTTTTTGGGTCATACCCAGCGACGCTCAGGGGGTTACTCCTGGCTCTGCACTCAGGAATTACTCCTGACGGTGCTTGGGGGACCATATGGCATGCCGGGGATCGAACCAAGGCCGGCACAGGTCGGCCGCGTGGAAGGCAAATGCCCTACCCGCTGGGCTATCGCTCCGGCCCCTAAAAAGTACAAGTTTTAAGTGTTAAGTTCTGCCAAGTCTTCTAAGCTGAGTTAAGCATGGTCCTTGTTTTCAAATGAATTATAATGTGGAAGGTGAAATAGAATAATGTATAATATTGGAAAGGAAATTCTCTCTCAGGTTAACTTAGGTATTAGTTTTATTAAAGAGACTACAAGTGATTTAAAATAAGGAGGCCACATAACCTACCTGATACCCAGAAGCTGCTATACACAGGGCCTTTCTTTGGGTATGTATGAGACCCGGGCACTCCTCCTAGTGATTTTAGCCTACTGGACTGGTTGTTTAATGCAGACTCCAGAAGATAACGTTCTACTGGACCACTGCAGTGTTAAGGATTATTTAGACAATGGCAGGCACAGCTGGACTCTCCAAGGTTACCTGGTGGAGATGTGTGTGCTGGGTTGGAACTGAGGTCAGTCAGATGCAAGACTTGCTCTATAAACCCTGTGCTATCTCACTGGCCTTGTCACACTCTTTTCGATTGTTACTGACGTATAAGCTTGTTCTCTCTCCTCTAATATGTTAGAAACCAGGAGAATCTATTTTTTGTTGGAGAAAACAAGTCAAATACATATAAACATAATGATTTCCAAAGAATACAGACTTCACTCAATGATGACCTGAGGCAAATTTGTGAAGCTAACTGGTAATGAAAGCTAGATTAATAAGATCACAGAAAATTAGGTCCTTGTCTAGTGTCCACTTGCTCTCATGAAATATTTGCAGGAGTATCCTAGGTGCATTAAGAGGGATTTAACAGATGGGCAACTCAGAAATAGCCCACAAAAGTATTGCAGGTTGTTAGGACCATACTGTTACATCATCAGCAAAATGTTATTTTTCTACACTGGAAAAGAAACTTTCAAAGTGCAAACTATTCTTCAGTATCCAAATTCTACCCTCCTGTCCATCTGTCTGTCTGTCTGTGTGTCTTTCTTTCTTTCTTTCTTTCTTTCTTTCTTTCTTTCTTTCTTTCTTTCTTTCTTTCTTTCTTTCTTTCTTTCTTTCTTTCTTTCTTTCTTTCTTTCTTTCTTTCTTTCTTTCTTTCTTTCTTTCTTTCTTTCTTTCTTTCTTTTCTTTCTTTCTTTCTTTCTTTCTTTTCTTTCTTTCTTTCTTTCTCTCTCTCTCTCTCTCTCTCTCTCTCTCTCTCTCTCTCTCTCTCCCTCCCTCCCTCCCTCCCTCCCTCCCTCCCTCCCTCCCTCCCTTCCTTCCTTTCTTTCTTTCTTACTTTCTTCCTTTCTTTCTTTCTCTCTCTTTCATTTCCTTCTTCTTTCTTTCCTTCCTTCTTTCTTTTCTCTTTTTTAGGTCACACCGGTAATGCTCATTGGTTACTTCTGGATTTTTTGCTCAATTACTCCTGGTGGTGCTCGCGGAACCATATGGGATGCCGGGGATTGAACCCTGGTCGGCCACGTACAAGGCAAATGCCCTACCCACTGTGCTATCGCTCCGACCCCAACGCCCCCCTTTTCTGTTTCTGTCTCTCTTCTTTTTTTTTCTCAGTAATTTTCTCTTAGTAATTTTTAAGTAATTGAGTGATTTTCTTTTTTCTATTTTTTAAGTAATTATTTTCTAATAATTTTCTAATTTTCTATTTTAAGTAATTATTTAAGTTATTTTCTCTTAGTCTCTTTCTCTTAGTAACTGAGAAGACGTAGACAACACACAGCTCTACACCAACCTGTATCATTATGAACATTAGACATTGTCTTATTTTGCTACCTAACAAATCTTGTCACACAATTCTTTTTTTTTTCCCCTACTGAGAAAAATCTTAGTTTTGCTAAAACGTGGGTTCACTGTCTGGCATTTAGTTTTGTTTCAGGCTTTTACTCTAAAAACCTACATGTCTTTCAGTTCCTAACAGAGTCTGTTTTGTTATCTTTATGGATAAATTATTTTTGTTTTTTTTTCCCTTTCTCTTAGGGCCTGTGGTGGGTTGAACCAAAGATAGTATTGCATTAGATTTGTGAGCTCTGAAGCAAATTCAGTATACAAAACAAATTCTAAATAGGCCAAGTTCTTTGGGAAAGGTTCAGCCTTTCCTCTAAATTTGGAAAGGGCACCCAGATTTATTCTTTTAGTGAAAAATAGTATTTCTTTCTAGACCAGAGAGAATTTTATATATTACAATATGATGACAATTAAGTCAGATCAGATTTACAAGCTAGGCAAGTTTAGTAAGCAATTAAACAGTTACATTATTACATTATTAAGATAACTACGGCTGTTAGAGCAAATAAAAGTGATGGGATTAAAAGGAACCTGGGTTGGAATCAAATGATAAATGGGTCAATATATGAAAATACAAGGGGACATTCCAGAACTGAATCACAAAGACAATGTGCAGAAGATCTGGAAGTCTGAATGTTTCTAGTACATGATACAAAACAAGTACATGTTACTAAACCACAACAAAATCAATGGCAGCCTAGAAGGAACAGGGAGATGAGTGTTTAGAAACTCGGCTATTTCTCAGTGTTGACTGTGTGGAGATGTCCACATAAACCATTTTTAACAAAGATCCTTGAACCACCAAATAGTTTAAATATTGGACATTCATACCACTATCCCTCTAAAATGTTTCCTTTATTGTAAAAATGGATATTACTCTCTCAAGTATAAGAAGTCAAATAACTAAATAATATTGTTATTGTATTGATACACTTGATAGGAGAAAAAATAGCAAATGATGACATTTCTTACAAAATAGTATACTAAACTCTACAGTACCTCCAAGGGAGGAATAGAAACATCTGCTAATTTGGAGCTATTTTGCCTTTGTTTGAAAAATTAAGAATTCAAGTAGCAGCTATTATATTTGCAGTCTCCTTTTATACCATTTGTAATTTAGAGAGGAACAGAAATGTCTTATGGCATGCAGATTGAGTCTACCCTTAAAGTACAAAGCATTGTATATTATATACACGAAACTAAGGGCATGTATGCTAACCCAGAATTTAAGTATGATATGGAAGCATTTACTAAAAGAGTCATCCTTAATCATAAAGTTTTTATCTTTATGGGCCAGAGTTCAAACCCACAATGAACTTCATTTCTAATCACTTCATGATTGATTTCTATGTAGTATAAACTTCCATTCAGAGAGTTACAGATTAACTCATCTGGAGAGCATACTAGTAGCTGTGGTTTTGAAACTTGTGATTTAATTCATCAATATGATTTAAACTTTCACAATTATTTATTTTTTAATTTTGCTTCTATAAATGTTTTTTTTTTTTTGCTTTTTGGGTCACACCCGGCGATGCTCAGGGGTTACTCCTGGCTCTGCACTCAGGAATCACTCCTGACGGTGCTCGGGGGGACCATATGGGATGCCGGGATCGAACCCAGGCCGGCACAGGCCGGCCGCGCAAGGCAAACGCCCTACCCGCTGGGCTATCGCTCCGGCTCCTTCTATAAATGTTTTAAAGCACATGTAAAACTTAACAACAACAAAAACAATAACAACAACAAAACAACCCCATAAAAATTCAGGGGGAAGAGATAAACAAACAGATACTTCTTTAAAGAAGAGACACAGTTCACCAATAGGTAAATGAAAATGCTCCCCATAACATCATTAAAGAAATGCAAATAAAAACAATGAGGCATTACTTCATAACAGTGAGATTGGCACACATCAAAAAAGAACAAAAAAACTAATCTTGGTGTGGATAAAGGACAAAAGGAACCTTCACCTACCATTGGTGGGAATAACAACTGGTTCAACCTCTTTGGAAGCAATATGGGTACTTATAAAAAAAACTAGGAATTGAGTGTCTATTTAACCAACAGTTCCACCTCTTGGCATCCACTCTAAGACCCAAAACATTGTACTGAAAGAGTTGTACTCCTGTGTTGATTGTAGCACTATTCACAATAGCCATGATCTGGGAAAAAAAATGGATGTACAAGAACAGATGACGGATAAAAGAACCTGTGGTATGTGTATACAAGGGCATACTACATAGCTATTAAAAAAATCATGCGATTTCCTAATAATTGAATAGAATTGAAGGAATTCATGCTGAGTAAAGTTAGTAAAAAGAGGGCCAGATACAGTGCAATCTCTCTTAAATGTGAGACATAGTAGAATGTACTTTGGGAATCACAAAATGGTCAAAGACTATAGAGCCTTACAACTCGTGTACAGAAATGAGGATGCCAAGAGCAGGGGGTGGAAGGAGAGTTATGGAACACCATATGCTAATAGCCAAGTGGCACAAATGCTGGCTGATTTTGACCTAGAATGTGGAAAGATAGGCCTACAGCTGAATCTCAACAGAACTATGTTCATGAGACATGAACTAGTTCCAGAGGCCCCATTCACTCTCAATGTAACAAACATCTCTTAATGCAGCAGTTATGTATACCTAGGTCGAGAAGTCAACATGATGAACGACCTAAAATCAGAGCTGCGCAGGACAAAGAGAGTGGCATGGAATGCCTTAAAAAGCATCGAAAAAATAGCGAAAAAGAAAAAGAACCTACAGCTCCGGGCACATCTCTTCAACTCCACCATTCTCCCTGCACTAACACATGCCTTAGAGACCTGGGCCTTATGAAAGCAGGATGAGAATGCTATTCGGGTCTCCCAAAGAGGAATCGAAAGAGCTATGCTTGGAATATCATGCCTCACTCAAGTGAAAGAAGGTATCCGGAGCTCCGAGCTCCATCACTGTTCCAGAGTCAGGGATGCTGTCTTGTTTGCCAAGGCATTGAAAATCAGATGGGCTGGACATGTAATGCGATTTGGAGACGACTGCTGGACTAGAGTCATTGTCGACTGGATCCCATGGGATGTCAAAAGATCACGTGGCCTTCCACCTACAAGATGGTCAGACTTCTTCGTCAATACCCTGAACTAGCAGTATGTGGCTCTTCGTATTCCTGAAGCAACTAATGCCTTGGGCTACACTGGCACGTGATAGGGTCAAATGGAAATGTTACTGGCCCCGCTCGAGCAAATCGATGAATAATGGGATGTCAAGTGGTCAAGTGATGCTAATAGTGGTGAGAAGTGGAAACAGATAAAGAGTGTGCTGTTAGAAAATACACGCGTGATATCATTAACAGCCCTTTTTTGGGTATTTTTTCAATCAAACAAAAGAAAGCTAGTTACTAAATTTTATATGACTCAAGGAATATGTTATAGCAATAGTAGTCATCATATCACTTTCCGCTATAATTAGCATATTAAAAGGACACATTTCTATCTCATTCTGTGAGTTAAGAAAGGTCTTTGTGTTTTATTTGTTTGATTGTTTTTAATGGAGAAATATTTTTAACAAGGAGATCAAAGCCACAGAGATCAGCTCTGGTTTTTAGTAAAATGAATGTTCCACTCTTTAGAAAGAGTATTTTCAAATTGGTTGAAGAGGTAAATGAGAAATGTGTTTCACTGTCAAGGTAAAGTAACCTGGGTTGGAATCTAATGATATCACATTACACATTTCGTGGAAAATTACTGAAGTGAAGCCATCACTTCAGTGATTTCAGTGTCTCAGACCTGTTAAAAAGTGAGAGCAGTCTCTCTCCATGGATTTGTTATTGTGAAATAAAAAGAAAAACAAGATAGTTGGTGGCACTGGGGTGCTTGATTTCAGGTCCCAGCTTATATTGGGCCTTCAACAAGGTGTGGGGCAGTAATAGAGGTCGATGATTTATTGAAGTAATATATAAGTTTGATCCTTAAAAGCCATGAATATCAACTGAGAATTTTCTGCTGATTTTCTCAGATAAACATTGATCTGAAACTCATTGTAACACATTCCATGTAGTTAAACATATGTGAAGCAATTTTTGGGCATATTTTTCTATAGTTTAACTTCAATATGTTTAATCTGTAGCTTATATTGAAAAAAATAGCTAGCATAGATACATTGGTTTCCATGAAAATGTTGGTGCAGTTTAAACCAATCTTTCTCAACATTTTTCATCTACGACCACCTTTTGACCTTATTTCCTTTCTAGGCCTACCCTGTCCTGCCAGTTAGTCCCCTAACTTTGTCCATCAACCCACATTTTTTTAATTTTTACTTTTGGTCCCATTTTAAAATGTTAGTATGAAACTTTTTTTAGTAATCATGGTATATAACTAGTCTATTTTTACTGTTTTTTAACAAATGGGATAAAAATTAAGCAATTTACAAGAAATACTATAGCAGAGAAGACTGTTCCAAACTCCTGAGATCTCTTTACACTGGGTGAGATTTTAGGGATATACCAATTTATTGACATGATGTCTGACAAAGGAATTTTAAGTCTTTTACAAGTTATAATGTAGAATTTTTTGTAGTTTTGTAAAATTCTCAGTTTTTCAAAGTCTCGCATTACAACTTTCCTGACATGTGAATGATTTCAAGTGGTCATTCACATGACCACTACTAGCCATACTTTTTTGAAGACTTTATTTATTATTATATCATATTCTAGAAATCATGCACTTATAGAAGTGCATTGCATTTATTTGATATTTAATAAAAAGTTCAATATTTTTAAAATATTAGGTTATTATTTACTGTTAAAATATAAGTATTCATATTATTTAATTGTTTGATACTGATATGATTTTTTTGTAATCGTTATCTGAGCATTTGTTTTTATATATAGAGTCAAGCACATTTGTTTTTATATATAGAGCCAAGCACATTTGTATTTAACATACTTGGAGAGTTCAGAGATCCTAGATTTTGTGTTTGTAATACCAAGTATTGGAGCTGAAATTACCGCAACTGCTGGCACCAGTCTTGCCCTCCAATGGCTCCTAGTTAAAGGATTTAAAGTGTACTCATTCCAATTACAGGGTCTCTAAAGAGTCCTGTATTGTTATTTTTCCTTACTATCTCCCCAACACATGCCATTTTGTAGATAAAAAAGCATACAACACCTGATCCAGACAAGGTTAGACACGAACACCATAAGAATCTGCTGCCAGTACTCGTCAGTACAGTGGCTCAGCTCTTCACATGCTACCTAATTGAATGCAAGGTTCTGTCCCAGTGCAAAACCAGCAGAACCATTCTGTTGTACAAGAAGGGTAATATCCACAACATTGCAACTATTGCTCCATCTGTCTGCTATCCGTCGTCTACAAGTTATTCACTCGAGTAATCCTGATAGAATTGGCAGAAGGACAACCATGCAAGCAAGCCAGGTTCCAAAAAGGATTTAGTAAGAATGACCATATACACATAGTGACCAAGCTCATTTAGGTTTCGCTTAGAGTTCAAGATGCGGTCAGTCTGTCAACATTCATTGATTGAATCAATGTTCATTGATTGAAAGAAAGTCTTTGATTCTGTGAGACTGAAGCAGTTATCGTAGCCCTAGCTAAACAGGACTTTCAAACTTCGTACATCAAGATCCTCCATGAGCTGTATTATGGATTCACTACCAGGATCTCACCATTCTACAGGAAGTGATCATCAATGTAAAGAGAGTGGTACAACAGGGACATACCATTTCACTGAAACTCTTCAGTGCCACCTTCGAGAACATGATGTGATGACTGGAATGGGAGTGAAGATAGATGGTTGGCAACTACACCACCTCCACTTCACTGATGAAATCCTTCTAATAACACCAGATGTCAGCCAAGTGGCACGAATACTGATCGACTTCGACTGTGAGGTGGAAAGGTTGGACTACAACTGAATTTTAAGAAAACAATGTTCATGAGAAATGGTCTAGTTTCTGATGCTCCATTTGTTCTCAGTGGAATGAACATCTCCAAATGCAGCAGTTATGTGTACCTAGGTTGAGAACTCAACATGACAAATGACCTGGCACCTGAACTATGCAGGAGGAAGAGAGCAGCATGGAACAATCAAGAGCATCGAGGAAGTGGTAAAGAAGATGAAGAACCTCTGGCTCTGGGCACATCTTTTTCGACTGCACCATTTTTCCTGTACTAACATACGCCTCAGAGACCTAGGCCCTACGAAAATGGGATAAGAAGGCTATTTGGGTATCCCAAAGAGGAACTGAAAAAGTCGTGCTTGAAGTATCACGCATCACTCAAGTGAGAGAAGGGATCCGGATCAGTTTACGATCAAGAATCAAGGGGCCGGAGCGATAGTCCAGCAGGTAGGGCGGTTGCCTTGCATGCGGCCAGTACATGCTGGCCCGGGTTCGATCTCCGGCATCCCATATGGTCCCCCGAGCACCGCCAGGAGTATTTCCTGAGTGCAGAGCCAGGAGAAACTTCTGAGCATTGCCGGGTGTGACCCAAAAAAAAGCAAAAAAAAAAAAAAAAAAAATCAGGACGTTGTCTCGTTTGCCAGGATGTTGCAAATCAGATGGTCGGACATATATGATGCAATTTCGGGACGGCCACTGAACTAGAGCTGTTACCGACTGAATTCCACGGGATGTCAAAAGAATGTGTGGCTGCCCACCTATGAGATGGCCAGACTTCTTCGTCTAAAACCTGAACAAATGTTTGAGGCTCTTTGTGTTCCTGGAGCAAGCAGATGCATTTGGGCTACACTTGCACGTGACAAGGACTAATGGAGACGTTACTGGTGCCTGCTTGAGAAAATAGATGAGCAATGGGAAAATAAGTGATAATTGATAAGTGAATACCAAATATCAAATATTCTGGTTCAAATGACTGTGATTTTATACACAGGTTTAAGGCATTCATTTCAAACTACATTTGTGGTTCGCTTGGCCAAGTTCTACTTTTGTAAGAAATAATATTGAAGTGCTTTGGCACTCAAGGTGTTGTCACCTTGAGGATAATTTAACTGACACAATCAGTGTTGTGAGTCTTAGGCAAATTTGTTATTTTATGTGAAACACATGTAATTTTTACAAGGTTTTTATCTAATGCATCAAATGAGAGTTTGTTACCACATTTATGCAAGTACATTTTTGTATATAACTTAAGGTTTATTTTTTATTTCTGTAATTATTTATTTATTTATTTATTTTTTGCTTTTTTGGGTCACACCCAACAATGCTCAGGGGTTACTCCTGGCTCTGCATTCAGGAATTACTCCTGGCGGTGCTCAGGGGACCATATGGGATGCCGGGGATCGAACGTGGGTCAGCTGCATGCAAGGCAAATGCCCTACCTACTGGACTATTGCTCTAGCCCCTCAGAGTTGATTTTTGTCATTGCACATAGACATTACTCCTAGCAGTGCTTGTGGAACAACATGGGGTGTCTGGGATGGAACTCAGGTTTACCCTATGGAAGGAAAATCCTCTGCCCATTGTACTATCACTCTGACCTTAATGCATTTCTAACTTTTTTAAAGATTATCATGTTATTTACCTTTGGAAAGATGAGACAAGAATCTTCATCCTGCTTTTATTCATTCTGTTGGCACTGAAGATTTTAAAAAAGAAGAAAAAAGAAAGCTTGACCCTTGTGGATCAAAGATGATGCAGGAGTTAAAAAGTGAATTAAAGTTAAAATGAAGATAAATTCCTAAAAGCAAACAAAGGCATGAGAACATACCAAAGCTTTTAAGGTTAAATGGAGTGATAATCTCAAAAGCCAAATGAATTTAAAGTTCTTTTTTAAGGTTTATCACGTTTCATAAATAAGGCCATAGAGAGTTACTTGGGCAGATGTCTGCTACAATAGTTCACTACAGGAATAATTTATTTATAACTATATTACCTTTTTTACACTTTTCCATTTATGTAAGTAATGAAACTATATTAACGAATTATTGATATTTGGGGTCATCTCAATAGAATGCACATTTTTACTTTTAAATTCCATTAGACACTGTCAGAGAAAGGATATTTAACATTCCTAAAACTAGTTCACATCTAGAGTTCTGTGCCGTTATCTAAGGGTTGAGTATTGATCTCCATAATACCCTTAGTTTTAATGTTTCATTAGCAGGAGATTTTCTTCCTGTTTGCATTAACCTTTTTGTGTGTACTTGTTTACTTGGCACCTTTGTACTCTGGGGCTTACCAGAAGCAGTTGACCAATATGTGGCCATTGTTTTGAATTCTAAGTAATCTGCTGGATCATGAGGTCAGCATTATTAAAGATAAGAGCTATATGGAAAATTAAGGTGAGTCTTTAAAATCTCGCTGAATGGATGAACGACCACTTGATCGCCTGCAGTATTTCAGAAACATCCCAGCCAAGTCTGGTTGTGTGAAAAGTAACATTGCTTTTCATATGCTATAGAAATAGACTTACATTTCATATAAAACATAAATTTACATAGACTAAAAGTAATATTGACTTTTCTAATACATAAAGCATATACTATGGTATCATCACTGACATTTTCATTCATGTTGAACATATTTAAATTTTTTGATTAGAATAATTAGGAATGGCGCCACAGAAAAGAGCTTCTCCATCTGACTTCACCGTCTTCGTAAGATCACACAGCTCTTCCTGGAGGTTTTGAGAACAAGTATTTTGCTAACACGGCTTAAGTATTTTAACAGAGGAAAATCTACCATGTGGAAAATTTATAATTGAAAGGTATTGTGGATAAGAAAAATGCCATATTCAAATAACTGCTTGTGGAAACTAGAATGAGCTTTAGTTATTCTAGATCTAAGAATATGGATTTTGTTTCAAATTATAATGTTGAATTATTGTAACAGAGAATGACAGAAAAATAACATGTTAAAATGATAGAGTTTTGGACATAAGAAATTCAAGATAGATGAGCCATTTATATATGGTATCTTTTGTAAAAATGAACAAACCTTTACAAGGAGAAAATTTAAGTGGAAACGTGAATCTGCTGGAGATAGGAATAAATATGGGCCTTACCATTATTTTCTTTGGTCATTGAGACAGAAAGGTGCTGTGTCTTTTGGGAAATTCTCTTTGGGATACTGGATGTGCAGATAAGTGAACCATTCCAGAAACTTAATATTGATTTGGTGACAGGGGAAAGGAAATGTTACTGACGCCCGCTTGAGGAAATCAATGAACAACGGGATGTCAAGTGATCAAGTGAACAAGTGATAGGGGAAAAGGGAAGGAAGAGCTCAGTTAAGATTATAAATAAGGGGCCAAGTAGATAATATTGCGCTAAGTTTTATGCCTTGCAAGTTACTGACCCCAGATTGATCCTGACCCCTCCTGGTGTCCTGGACTTCACCAGATACAGTCCTTGAAGACCCCGAGGTGCTACCCCTCGATGTGACTCTAGAGGGCCCCTGCCCTGAATACCGCCAGTTTGACCCAGGTAATTCCCAACATGGGGCCAGGGTCCAAGCAGCACCATAACTTGCAGCGAACTATGGGGAAGTTGGTTGAGTATTATACAGAGGGAACCTTGGGGCCTTCTGAGCATTTTTTGGAGCCCCCAAACCTCTGTGACTACAGTCATCCTGAGAGGAACAGACGCTACAATTGATCTCAGCCCAAGTCTGAGAAGTGACAGTACTAGTGTTTCTGAGTTATGTGGACTGCTTAGGAGTGGCAGAGTTGATATCTATGAAATCCTCAGTGATTTATAACCCTCAGTGTTTCTGAAAGAACTAGTTGACTCCTGGAAGTGCTTGCTATGATTTTAGAAGGTTCATGGACACAACAATAAAAAGGCCGAGTCACTGAGGCAAACTTTTTTTTTTCCTTTTTTTGGGTCACACCCAGCAATGCTCAGGGGGTTACTCCTGGATCTTGCCTCAGGAATTACTCTTGGTGGTGCCTGGGGACCATATGGGATGCCGGGAGTCCCGGATACCGGGTTGGCCCCGAGCAAGGCAAATGCCCTACCCGCTGTGCTATCACTTCCGTCCCCCTAAGGCAAACTTTTAGACTGTGTTTGGAATTTTTTCTGTTTAGAAGGAAGCAGAGCCTCAGAGTGTAATATGTCCACACTAGCTTGCTAACACTAACTGATCTCCTTATTTAAATTGTCTCTCTTTTCAACCAGTTGGAGTGTAGGCTTTGTAAGCAAACTGCATGCAGTTTGGTGTTTATGACTCCTTAGGACACATAGTATTTTGATTTTTTTCATTTATAGTAGTGTTCTAAAGTTTGCAACATAAATGTAAAAATAAAGATGACATTAAAATTTAAATATTAAGTATATAAAAATCTCTGTGTTTTAGAAATAAGACATATCAGAACATCAGTATACAAAAAGAGAGGAGTTTGCCAAGTATTGGTAGAGATCCTTCTAGTTTCACTTTTATCTGTGTGATTCGGAAAAGTTTGACCAAGCAGCACATCCAGAGGCCCGCGTATTCCCACATTAGTGGTCAGATCTCTATTGGCTGTGAACAGAGGCAAAACTCCCCTGCCTACCATTCAGGAAAGGAACCCAGTAGATAGGTAGAGGCTTGGGTAGGCACCTCCTAAAATGGAAATGAAAAGCAATACTATTTTAATCTCCCACACATATTATATTCCATGTTTGTGCAGTTTGGCTTGTAGTAGTGATGTTTGAAATTATATAATAGAGAACACAAGGCTTCTTTCCACAGATTTTTAAGAACTATTAAAAGATTTGACATTTTAAGTTTAGATATTTAAATGTATTAGTTTTTGTTTTTGGCTTTTTGGATCATACCCAGCAGTGCTCACGGGTTACTCCTGACTCTGTTACTCAGGAATTGCTCCCCGGCAGTACTTGGGAACCAAAAGGGGGCTGGCGATCACACCTGGGACAGCTACGAGCAAAGCAATCACCTTACCTGGTATTGTATTTCTGTGACCCAACATAAAACGCATTTGAATACAAGCAGAGTTCAGTTAACATATGGGCCACAAGCAATTATGAATATATTCTCTGATATTTAATAACTTGTAGGATAGTATTTTTCAAAAATATTGTACTATTGAAGACAGAAACATGTAAGGAGTGTGAGTTAGTACCTGAGAATACAGAAATAGGATATAGTTCTCATGAGTTAGTTTCTTTATTTTCACTCTCCTTTGAACTTTTCTTTTCAGACCAGGGTCAAGTAAGAAATTAATGATCAGCGGTTATGTGACTTTTCAGCAAATAGCTGACTCATAAATTTTGATGCTAACATGTAAGTGGACAGTGAATGTAAATGGTTTATTTTATGGAGACTTTGCACCCTCTAATAACTTTCTGTAAAGATTTTTGATATATTAGGAGAACTTTTGCATGGCTGATTTATTTATAGCATGCTCTTTAGCCTCTGCACCAGGGACATTTGGAAAGCACCTTGAATAGGAACTAAATTTAGAAATGACTGTCATGAGTATGGCATTCACAAAGAACTGAACAAGTATATTTGAATATGCAAAGGGAAAAGACATATATCAACTCTGCTGGAAACAGATTCCCTCAAAGCAATTCTCAACTGCTGTAAGGTAGCATTGACCCTTTTCATGTCCACCTAGTCCTGCAATTTCTCTTAGAGTATTTTGGACCCCACCAGTATTTACCTGTTTTCCCCCTGTATTATAGTTATTGGTGTATGCATCTGTCTTTTTGATAGGTTTTTAAACTCTGTATCTTATATATCTTACTCAACTCCCAAGACATGCTTTATAGATATAAATCTTTCAATCAATGCATTTTTGGATTAAAACTTGAGAACTGCCTAGCTTATAAAAAGCAGACAGTCAAGAAGTTTGAGATGCTGTTCCATTGTTTTCACTTGCTATCTGAGTGTCTTGGGAAGTTACTATGGCTCTCTGACTTATTTTCCCACCTATAAAATGGGATAATACTAGTACTTAACCTCCTAGAGTTTCTGTACAGATTGACAAAATATCGTATGTTAAGATTTATTTTTTTTTTTCGCTTTTTGTGTCACACCCGGCAATGCTCAGGGGTTACTCCTGGCTCTGCACTCAGGAATTACTCCTGGCGGTGCTGGGGGGCACCATATGGGATGCCGGGATTGAACCCGGGCCGGCATGGGCCGGCTGCGTGCAAGGCAAACGCCCTACCCACTGGGCTATCGCTCCGGCCCAGCGTATGTTAAGATTTAGACCAATGCCTTGGGCCATATATAAGGGGACCACTAATTATTTTAAAACTGATAATTCTGGTACCATTATAAGCAAATATTTAAAAGAATTGTAGATGATAGAGATAGGGGAGAAAGCTGTACTACAATCTATAAACTTACATTTTCATAATTTATATGTATATGTGTGCAATAAACACTTTCTAAATCATTATTTATGTAACCTCAGTCCAGACAATTTTATTGATTTCCCTAAATACAGTGAGATCTTTGGAAATGATGTTTCTAAAACTCATTTCTATTTTCAAGTTCTGTGACTTCTGTTTTTGCTCAGTAGAAAAACATTTTTAAGATACAAGTCAGTGACTGCTGAAGCTATGGTGGAGCAGATAAGCTTGTCTTGCAAATGGCTGACCACACTTGATCTCCAGCATCACTGAACCCAGAATACAGAGCCAGGAGAAAGCCATGAGCATCACCAGGGTGGCCAAATTTTCTTTTAAAAAAACAAAGCTAATATTATATTCTTTAGCAGCACATTGTGTAATCTACATATGATAGGTTATATTTGATAAGTTCAAAAATTAAGATTATATGAGGTCCACTGTAGTCTTTCAATTTGTATAGATATTGTTGAAATAAGTGGCAATAAAGTGCATAACTGTTTTGTAGAAGTTAGCACTTTTATTTTCTTTGCAAATTTTGAAAGTAAATAGATGATTTCTCAGGTTAAGTTACAATTGTTATTAGTACAATTGAACAAACTACAGTATAGGTTTAAGGATGTGGATTTATTTTCTTGGAGCGACTGTCTTCTGTCTGTATGATGTTGAATATGATATTCTAGAAATTTTTTCTTTCATTCAGGTCGAAAGAAAATTTATATTTGAATTGATGACTAGATAATGGAAATGGCATTTTATTTCAGGTTGTTCTCGAAGCTCTGGGTTAGAGGAGATCGCCCCATTTCACACTGAGTTCTGAATCACTTCACATGACTGATTAAATCTCTTTCTTCCAAATCCCCGATAACTATAACCCTCCTCTTTCCCCTCTATTGAGTTTTGAAATAACATTAGTGCTATCTCTCAGTCCTTGGACTCCATTCGCTCTCCGACTCATCGCAATCTGGTTTCTCCTTGCCACTTCACAGAAGCTGCTTTGACAGAGGATAAAAAGAAGTTCAAACTGGGTAAAAGTAAATGGATTTTTAAAAATTCATATTGTACTATAATTCTCTAGAGTACATCACTATAAAAGGCATCTTCTCATTCTTCTCTAGAAGTTTTAAAGCTAGTTTTTTATGTTTTTATCACATTTACCTTAGTTTACTTTCTTACTGACTGATCATTAGTCAGTGTGACTGCAAGATTAAGCCCCAAAAAAGAACTGAGCCTCTTACACACATATACATATGCATATACACACATATGCATATACACACATATACATATACATATACATATGCATATGCATATGCATATACATATACATACACATACACACATACACATACATATACATATACACATACACATACACATATATACATATACATATACACACATTATATATACATATACGTATATACACACACACACATATATATATGTATATATATATATATACTCAGAGACATGAGGTAGAGCTGTTACTGGCTCTCTCTGTGTCCAGCTAATCATGAGGGGCCCAGGATGGAAGGCAGGTTCTAGCCTTGGCCCTCCATCCCAACAAAGCCTTACAAGAAGCCAGAGAAACCCCACACCATGAAGGCCGCCATTTTCAACATCTGGACTCCACAGCTCATCAGAGCTCAACCCAGCAGAAAATCTAATCTTTCCCCATTTCCCAGGCCATGCAGTTCATCAATACTTGCACGAGATGAGAGGCTACTACAAGAGTATCCCACCTGCACAGCAGAGCCTGGCAAGCTACCTGTGTCATATGTGATATGCCAAAACCCAGTAACAATTATAGCCCTCATTCACATAACCTGAAGGAATGGTTTGAGGCTCTTCATGTTACTGGAATGAGCAGATGCCCTTTGGCTACACTTGCATGTGACAGGACGTTTGGAGATGTTACTGGTGCCTGCTCGAGCAAATCGATGAACCATGGGAAGACAAGTGATACAAGTGATATTTAAGCTTAGAAAATCTTGTGTACTCTATTCTCAGGGACCAAACTAATTGGATGTATGCAAGACAGTCACCTTCTCCACTGTCCTATATCCCAGCTCCTTTACTAACTCCCCAGCACAACTTTTCTTCCTCCTTTCTGTGGCCTGAATTGCACTAGTTTCCCCTCAGTATATTTGATTACATTCCATCACACTTGTGACTCATTTGTTTTTGATGTTCTTCATGTTTTAAATTTCTCCTTTGATTTTTAAGTCAGCCCTAAGATATTGAAAACCATGCTGCTTAGTCTTTATGTGTGTTGAGGCTTTTCTTGTGTACTTTATGTTGATGATTTCTAGCTATAATCATTGTGATCAGGAAATATGCTAGACAGAATTTTATTTTTTTTCACATTTATTTCACTTGTATCACTTGTCTTCCTGGTATTCATCAATTTGCTTGAGCGGGCACCAGTAATATATCCATTTGTCCCTGTCACGTGCTAGTATAGCCCAAGGGCCTCTGCTCGTTCCAGGAACATAAAGCACCTCAAACCATTCCTCAGGTCATGGGAATGAGGTCTTATTATTGTTACTATTTTTGGCACATCAGATACAACACGGGTAGCTTGGCAGGCTCTGCTGTGCGGGCACTCCTAGTTTTTGTTTTGTAATCAGATGGGCTGGACATGTAATGCGATTTGGAGACAGCCACTTTCGACTAGAGCTGTTACTGACTGGATCCCAGGGGATGTCAAAAGATCACGTGGCTGCCCACCTACAAGATGGTCAGACTTCCTTGTAAAGACCCTGAAGGAACGGTTTGAGGCTCTTCATATTCCTGAATCAACCAGATGCCATTGGGCTACATTGGCACGTGATAGGGTCCAATGGAAATGTTACTGGCGCCCGCTCGAGCAAATCGATGAATAACGGGATTCAAGTGATCAAGTGATCTTTTTTTAATCAAGTATCTGTATCTTAATGTATCTACTAGGTAAAAAACAAAAACAAAAATCAAAGCCTGTTTGGGCCAGACCGGTAGTACAGTGGGGAGGACATTTGCCTTGCATGTGGCTGACCTGGGTTTTAGCCCCAACATTCCATATGGTACCCCAAGCAACATCAGGAGTTATCCCTGAATGCAGGACCAGGAATAAGCCCCAAGCACTGCTGGGTATTGCCTTCAAGCAAACAAAAATAAAAATCAGGAAAAACATATGTGGCCCTCCCTCTCCATACGTGATCAGCACCCCAGATTAAGAAACTAGGAGTGCTGGTAGCATAGGGCAGGAACTGAGGTTTGAATAAATACTGAGATAGTCAAGAATGAAAGGATTGAGATCCAAGACTGGGGATCCCTTATATCAATTTTTCAAAAGACACTATGAATCCATATGCTTGTGGTCAGAGTAATTCCATGGGTACTAAGAGTCTGCTTTATAGGATTCTAAAGAGTTTACTTTTTTGGAATGATTTCAGCAATGATCTTGAATCCACTTTCGGTAAACTTCAGTCATTATTCTAGCTATCAACTCCAAAATACTGCCAATATCTACATTATATTTTTATTTAAATTAATTCAGTTTTCTGTGGTTCACATCCAGCATTGCTCCGGGGGCCAGAGGGTGGGTGGGTGGGGGGGACCCATCCTCCTCTATCCACCATCAAAGCATGTGCTCAGCCTACTGAGCTCTCTCTCCATCCACTTTGACATTTAAGTATAAGTATTTGAATGAAAAACTGTTACTGCCATAGCAGAAAAATTACTGTCTTTTAACAGAGGATAATGTGAGCATTGGATTACAAGCTACTGAGGGTTCTTACCCCAGAAGAATTTACTACTACTCTTCCCTGGGGAAGACCCGGCATGATTTTGCAAAGTGATTTTGTTTAGTCAATAACTACAAAGGCATCAGCTCAGACTTGTTCCATAACGTTCCACAAGCATTTGCCTGAAAGTGTCACAACTCAGAGTCACGAGGACTCGATCTGAGAGCAACATGTCCTCCCTGATACTCTGGCTATGTCTGGTCACTGAGAAGAACCTAGGAAACAGAGATTTACCCACAGGACAGTTCTTGGTTTTGTCAATACTATGACTGAGTACTCCAAGACCAACCTGAAAGGTGTGGCAGCCTCTTTGCAAACCTTACTTATCCTGCTCCCAGCCCCCAACACACACACAAGGCCAGCTGCCTTTCCCAAGTTTCTTTATCCAGTCATCTGTTCTTGGGGACTCTGGTTGTTTCCATATTTTGACTATAGTAAATAATGCTGCCATGAAAATAAAAGTGCAGATGGTATTTCTGCTGTGTGTTTTGGCCTCCCAGGGTTTATTCCCAGGAGTGGTATGGCTGGGTCAATGGGAGCTCAATTTCAAGTCTTTGGAGGAATGTTCATATAGTTTTCCCAAAAAGGCTGTACCAGTTGACATTCCCACCAACAATGGATGAAAGACCCTTTCTCCTCGCTTCCACACCAGCATTTCTTGTCCTGGCTCTTTTGGATATGTGCCAGTCTCTGTGGTATGAGATATCTCATTGTTGTTTTGATTTGCATCTCTCTGATGATTAGTGCTGATGCGCATTTTTTCATATGCCGTTTGGCCATTCGAATTTCTTTCTTGTCAAAGTTTCTTATTTCTTCTACCCAGTTTTTGATGGGGTTGGCTGTTTTCATACTGTAAAAGTTCTACCAATGCCTGATATATCCTGGATATTAACCCCTTATCAGATGGGTACTGAGTGAATAATCTTTCCCGTTCGTTGGACTCTCTTTACATCTTGATCACTGTTTCTTTTGAGGTGTAGAAACTTTTTGGTTTCATGTAGTCTTATATGTTTAGCTTTGCTTCCAGTTGATTTGTTAGTGGTGTTTCATCTTTGAAGATGGCATTAGCTTAAATGTCTTCGAAGGTTTTTCCTATATTTTCTTCGAAGAACTTTATGGATTCAGGTCTGATGTTGAGATCTTTAATCCATTTTGATATGATTTTTGTGAATGGTGATAGAGATAGAAATTAATTTATATGTAGCTGCCCAGTTTTTCCAGCACCATTTGTTGAAGAGGGTTTCCTTGCTCGATTTTGTACTTTTTGCTCCTTTATCAAAGATGGCATGATCATGTATTTGAGGATGGGTGTCAGGATACTCAACTATATTCCATATGTCCACATATGTCTGTTTTTAATCCAATACCATGCTGTTTTAATTATCACTGCTTTGTAGTACAGTTTGAAGTTGGTAAGGGTATGCCTCCCATCTTATTTTCCCCAGGGATTGCTTTAGCTATTCGTGGGGATTTATTGTTCCATGCAAATTTCAGGAATGTTTGGTCAATTTCTTTGAAGATAGTCATGGGTATTCTTATAGGGACCTCATTGAATCTGTATAAGGCTCTAGGGAGTATTGCCATTTTGACAACATTGATTCTTCCAATCCATGAGCAGGAAATATGTTTATATTTCCTGTGTCCTCTTTTTTTTGAAGCAATGTTTTGTAGTTTTCTTTGTACAGATCCTTTTACACTCTTAGTTAAGTTGATTCCTAGGTATTTGATTTTTCATGGTATAATTGTGAATGGGATCGTTCTCTTAATATCCCTTTCTTCTCATTTGCTATTTGTATATAGGATAGCAACTAACTTTTGGTATTGATTTTGTACTCTGACACTTTGCTATAGGTACCTGTTGTTTCTAGGAGCTTTTTGGTAGAGAATTTAGGGTTCTCTAGGTATAATATCATGTCATCTGCAGATAGTGATAGCTTGACTTCTTCCTTGCCTATCTGATTGCCCTTAATGTGCTTTTATTCTCTGATTGCTATGGTAAGGACTTCCAGTACTATATTGAATAGAAGTGGTGACACTGGGAAACCTTGTCTTGTACCCCATCTTCGTGGGAAGGCTTTCATTTTTTCTCCATTGAGAATGATGCTTGCTGTGGGCTTTTGGCAGATGGCTTTGACTATATTGACTTCAATTCCCATTTTATGAAGAGTTTTTATCATGAAAGGGTGTTAGATCTTGTCAAATGTTTTCTCTACATCTATTGATATGATCATATGGTTTTTATTTTTCTCTTATTGATCACTATCACTATCTTCCCGTTCATCATCTATTTGCTAGAGCAGGCACCAGTAACATCTCCATATGTCCTGTCTCAGGCTAGTAGAACCCAAAAGACATCCTCTTGCTCCAGGAACATAAAGAGCCTCAAACCATTATATTAGGTCATGGGAATGACCTAATATAAATGTTACTGGTATTGGGCATATCAAATATGACACAGGCAGCTTGCCAGGCTTGCCGTGAGGGTGGCATACTCTTGTAGTTACCTCTGAATAAAGCATTTATTGATGAACTGTGTGGCCGCTAGAGGCAGCAAGAGTCGGGCTGTGATAGTCTGGTCTGCTGGGTGGAGTTGTGACGAGAGGGAAGTCCGGATGTGGAAGATAACATCCCCCATGGAGTCAGGGGGTCATCTGTCTTGTTGTGAGGCTCAGCTGGGGTGGCAGGCCAGGGCTAGAACCCGCCATGCCTCCCGGCCGCCTCATGAGTGGCTGTGCACAGGGAGAGCAAGGAGCATGTCTGCCCCATGTCTGAGAGTCTCTGGTTCAGCATACCTGGGCCGGATTGAAAAAAAAAAAACTGCTGCAGGGTGGGTGTGGATGATCCCGGCTGTGATAGTCTGGTATTCTGGGTGGAGTTGTAACGAGAGGGAAGTTCGAATGTGGAAGATGGCGGCCCCCCCATGAGTCAGGGGGTCATCTGGCTTATTGTGAGGCTCTGCTGGGGTGACAGGCCAGGGCTAGAACCCACCATGCCTCCCGGGTGCCTCATGAGCGGCTGGGCACAGGAAGAGCAAGGGAGCAGCTCTTCCCCATGTCTGAGAGAGATATGTGCTTCATAGAAGCTATTTGGGAGTGTTTCTGTTTCTTCTATTTCCTGGAAGAGATGGATTTTAATTTTTATGTATTCATTTGAAGTTCTTTCCTGCCCAGTATGTGACTGACACTTGAGAATGTTATCTGTACTCTTGAGAAAAAAAAATATTATAAAGCCCATCTGATCTATGCTTCACTATTTTTTTTTTCTTTTAAGTAACACCTGGCAATGTTAAGAGGTTACTCCGAGCTCTGCACTCATGAGTTACTCTTGGTAGTGCTGATGGACCATATGGGATGCCGGTGATCGAACCTGGGTTTGGCCACATGCAAGGCAAATGCCCAACCTGCTTTGCTATAGCTTTCACCCCCAGTGCTTCACTTATAATTATGTACTACTTTTTATTATAGGGTCATGCCTAGAAATGTTCAGAGTTTATTCTTGCTCTGGGTTCAGGAATCACCCCTGGCAGTGTTCGGGGAACCATATGAGGTGATCCCGATAGAATCTGGGTCAGCTGCATGTAAAACAAATGCCCTACCTTCTGTACTGTAGATTCACCCCCTTATTATTATTATTTTTTTGTGTGGAGGAAACTCAGCAGTTCTCAGGGCTTAATCCTGACTCTCTGTATTTAGGGATCACCACTTGGGGTGCAAGAGATCAGCCCACTATGGCCACATATAAAGCTGTTCATAATAGAATTGTTTTGTGCATACAATGTTTCAACACCGTCCCATTACCAATATCCCCAGGGTTCCTGACATCCCCCATCCTGCTCCTTTGGCAAGCATATAACAAATTCATCTCATGTTTCTTGCTCCGGCAAAACTTAAAAGACAAATGAAATTATC
The DNA here is from genome assembly GCA_021461705.1 of Cryptotis parvus. NCBI lineage: Eukaryota > Metazoa > Chordata > Mammalia > Eulipotyphla > Soricidae > Cryptotis > Cryptotis parvus. The sequence goes on from JAJIBD010026785.1 coordinate 136,867, forward strand.
AGAAGATAAATCAGTGAAAGTCAATCTGTAATGATTAATTTCTATATGATTTTAACCTATGTAGATAAAAATTCAAATCATTTAATGCAAAATAGTATATTGCATATTCTCACTTTTGTAACTAAGTTTTTAACTCTGGCATCTAAAATATTTTGTATTACTCTTTTTTTGTACATGAACCTTATTACAGAGATCATATCTTTTGTCATAAATTAGGCTTCTTTATTATTGTTACCCCGGTAGCCTATAACAAATTTATTTCATATTACTTGGTTCAAAAAATAACTTAAAATAATAAGTAGAATTATTAGGAAATAAATAAAGTCAATTTGTGATGATAAGTTTCTATATATTTTTAACCTTTCTTAGTATAGTAGAGGGCAACCATATACAACATCAGCACTTACCACATTCAGTACCATCATCTGGTTGATAGCATTGGCCTTATTCTGAATGGGAGGCACAGCTCCAGTGAGAGGCAGAGCCCCTCCCTCCCACATGGCTCCAGCACCCATCACACATGATCTGCATCATATCAAGGGCCCACACCAAAGTTCTTGAAGCACATGGCTGTTTATGCGGCTATGTGATAGATCTACTCAACAAATTACATGCTGCTTACGGTTACTTTTCCCATAATTCTGGAGGTCAGGCAGAGAATACAGAGAATAGCCTCTTGTTAATCCTTCACTACTGTTTTGGGGGTTTATTTTGAAAACTCACGCATAATACAAGAACACTGGAAAAACAAGAGGGAAAACACATAGAGAAACACCAAACTTATTGAGCTAAAATGATATCACTAAAGATGTAAATGATATCAGTAAATCTTCAGACTGTCTTTAATGACACTATAAATAGGATGTGCAATGAGTTCAGAGAAACAACAGTGCAGAGAGTAGGCAAAGCAAAGAAAGTATGAGGGCCAAAATGAAAAGCCTGTATTTATAACTTAAAATAATTATCTCCTTTCTCTAGGGTTTGCATTTTCTTTCCAAGTAGAATTCCTTTTAGCATTTCTTATAGATCTGGCATGGTAGTCATAAACTCTTACTATGTTTGTTTTTCTGAAAATACAAAGTTCTTCATTATAGAAAACCCTGTCTCCTAATAAATGTATGGTGAAAATGTAAAACCTGCTATATAAGGAATTAAAAACTATCTCTCCTAGTAAGCTACAGAACCTTTAGGATATCTACCTATTTTTATTTCCAACACTTTAATATTTATGTAATAGAGATCATTAAGGAGTATTAACAGCATTATCAGTCACTGTTACTCAGGAATTAACAGGGTATAAGGTAAACCAACTAGTCAATGAAGACAGTAGAGAGAAGGGAGAAGAATTAGGAAGAAAAAACACAGCGATCAAGATTAACTTTATGTAAACACATTTTCCTTAAAGCTTGAGAACTTAAAGATTGGAGGTGAGATATTAGGGCTATAACAGAGATGGCACAATTGGTATTTGACACCGTACATTTGAGAGAGGAAAGTTGACCATGATGGAATAAGAGAAGCAAGTTTCTTAGCCATTCATCACACAGTGACTCTGCCAACTTAAGTATTTTGTTGTGTAGGGGCGGTGGATGAATGACACAAAAAATTCTTTTTTTATTTCTTTTATACAAGTTTTGGCCCATCACTGAAGGTTTTCAGAGGTACTTTCAGCAAAATGCTCAGAGCTCACTTATGGCAATGTCTGGGGGACATGTGCTGTTTGGAACTGAATACAGACCTCTCTGTGCAAAGCATGCACTCCAGCCTGTTGAGATAGCTCCCTGATCCAACACCATGCATTATTTAAAAAAATAGTATTTAAAAACTTCTAGACACTGTGATGTACAATACTGTTAATGGCAGAGTTTTATTTATAAAACATCCCAGTAAACACACTCCATCTGAGTACACTCACGATCCTTCACCTTGTAGGGTTTCATTCGCAAAGCATCCCAGTACACATACTCTCCATCTCCTTCCATCATTGTCCCAGTTCTCCCCTTTGTCCCATTTCTGTTGCCGTTGGGTATTTACTATTTCATTGCTATATTTTTTATATCCCTCATATGAGAGAAATTCTGTTTCTGTATCGCTCTTTCTGACCAAATTCACTCAGCCTGATACTATCCAGTTTCCTCCATTCTGAGCAAACTACATGACTGTTTTTCTTAAAGCTAGCCTAGAGACAGACATGGGGCAGAGCTGCTACTGACTCTCCACTGTGCCCAGCGGCTCATGAGGTGCCCGGGAGTGATGGCAGGTTCTAGCCGTGGCCTGCCACCCCAGCAGAGCCTCACACAAGCCAGACGACCCCCCACTCCATGAGAACCTCCATTTCCCACATTCAGACTTCCTCCTCGTCAGAACTCCACCCAGCAGACCAGCCTATCACAGCCCAGCTCATCAATAAATGCTGGATTTTGAGATGACTACAAGAGTATGCTACCCGCAAGGCAGAGCCTGGCAAGCTACCCATGTCGTATTTGATATGCCAAATACCAGTAACAATTATAGACCTCATTCCCATGACCTAATGGAATGGTTTGAGGCTCTTTTGTTCCTTGAGCAAGCAGGTGCCCTTGGGCTCTACTTGCATGAGACAGGTCATATGGAGATGTTACTGGTGCCCGCTCGAGCAAATCGATGATGAACGGGAAGACAGTGATACAGTGATACTAGCCTAATAGTATTCAATATATATATATATATATATATTTACAGTGTAAGTATTCATATATATATATACATATAAGAATTTTTCTGTTGTTGAATTCTGTTAATGTTTTATATTTCTTGGAATACAAGCTTTTTATCTGATGTGTTGTGTGCAGATATTTTCTCTCATTCAGTAGGGTGCTTGTTTTTTACTGTAGCTGAATTTCTTTACTGTGTAGATGCATTTAAACTTGATATATAGTCTCCTTTGCTTATTTTATTCTTTTGTTTGCTACTGTGGTCATTTTTTTTTTGCTTTTGGGTCACACCCAGCAATGCTCAGGGGTTTCTCCTGGCTCTGCACTCAGGAATCACTCCTGGTGGTGCTCGGGGACCATATGGGATGCTGGGGATCGAACCCAGGCTGGCACAGGCTGACCACGTGCAAGGCAAATGCCTTAGCGCTGGGCTATCACTCTAGACCCAACTGTGTTCATTTCATTGATGACTCCTCTGTGGTCAATTACTTGGAGGGTTATGCTGATGTTTCCTTCAGAATATTTTATGGATTATGTCCAAATCATAAGATCTTCTGTCCACTTTGAGTTTACTTTTTGTGAATGTGAGGTATCATTATAATTTCAATTTTTCTACATGTAGCTATCCAACATTTCAGTGGCTTCTAAAGGAGGCTGTTAGTCATCTTGATAAAAGATGGAAAAAAGAACATTTTCTTCTAGAGAAATTCCATTAATGAGCAAAGAAAGGGGTGAAACAACAAATTTGCAGATTATTGATTTCCCTCTGATAATGGCTGTTTCCTTTTTTCTTCCTCCTAATAATAAATAAAAAAATTTTAAATTAAAGTTTAGTGTTTATTATTCAGAGGTTGAAGTAAATTTATTCTGATTACAGAACTTTAAAGATCTTTGTTATTTCATAAAGAAATTAATAAAAAGACACATTTTCATGAGCTGATATCCTTTTCTATCACTCACTTAACTTTTCTGAGTTCAGTTCCTACTCACTGAAGCAACTGTTATGTCACTTAATCTAAATCCTAGGGTTGTTGTAAGGTTCAAATTAAACTAAAGCTGCTATGTAGAGGTGTCTGAATTTTTTTAAACATTCCTCATAAAGCAGGGGACTAAATATAGCATTTATTTTGTTTGATATTTTATGCTAATGTATAAGCAGTATATATTTATTAAAAGCAGTATTCTATTATTATTATTATTATACATTCAAGAACAACCAATATGATTGATACATTTCTTATTGATACTCCACAAAGGCCATACTCCACAAAAGCCACCATGTTTAATACTCGACTCTACTGCTCAGTAGAGTCCAGCCATGAATCAATCCTTGAAAACTCAGTTTTGGAGTCACACCCACCAGTGTTCAAGCTTACCCCTTGCTCTATGCTCAGTCATCAGTCCTGACAGAGCTAGAGGATCATATGGGATATCTACAATCAAACCTGTGTGGGTAACGTGTAAACAGAGCCTTGCAAGATGCCAGAGGAACTCCCACACCATAATGGTCACCATTCTCAACATCTGGGCTCCATAGATCTTCAGAGCTCCACCCCACCCAGCAGAAGAGCTGATCACAAGCCCTGCTCATCAGAGTCCCACCCTACAGCAGTCTATTTCAAGCCTAGATATGCCTGATCCAGAGACTCAGATACACAGGTCTGAGCTGCTACCGACTCTCCCTGTGCCCAGCTAATCATGAGGTGCCAGGAGGGAATGCAGGTTCTAGCCCTGGCTCACCATCCCAACAGAGCCTTGCAAGAAGCCAGAGGAACCCCCACAACATGAGGGCAGCCATTTTCCACATCCAGATTCCACAGTTCATCAGAGCTCTATCCAGCAGAAAAGCTGATCTTTCTCCATTTCCCGCGGCCCTGTAGTTTATCAGTACTTGCACGAGATGAGAGGTTACTACAAAAGTGTCCCACTTGCATGGCAGAGCCTGGCAAGCTACCCGTGTCATATTTGATATGCCAAAAACCAGTAACAATTATAGACCTCATTCCCATAACCTGAAGGAATGGTTTGAGGCTCTTTATGTTCCTGGAGTAAGCAGATGCCTTTGGGCTACACTAGCATGTGACAGGATGTATGGAGATGTTACTGGTGCCTGCTCGAGCAAATCAATAAACAACAGGAAGACACGTGATGCAAGTGATTTCATACTGATTATTAGAGCCCATTTCTATGACAAGTTGAAACTTAGTATCTACATTAAAGAGCTAATCGTAGATAATCATATACTTTTTTCCCAGCTCAGTATGCTTTTTTGAATTGATTTCACAAAGACACCTAGTATTGCTCTTTCCTTCCTAGTAGGTTATTACACAGTTTGAATATATATATATATATATGATTATAGGAATTTGTAATATTTAGAGGAAGTATATGTCTTACTAGGATGTTTTTGATAAAGAAGTATCCTAAAATTGTGACTAATATATTTATTGCATATTTCATTTGGGCATATTGTATGCAATATGCCAAAAACAGTAACAATAATGGACCTCACTCCTAATGAATGGGGACATTACTGGCACCTGCTCAAGCAAATTGATGAGCAACGGGAAGACAAGTGATACAAGTGATTCATTTGGGCACTCATTCATTAACAAAAATACATATTGTAGGACTATGTATGTGGATGTTCAAAGAATTTGAAGATATCATTGAACACAATGGAGTGATCGTGGGTTCTAAGGAGCTTGTTTCATTAGGGAAAAGACAAACTAGGGAAAAATGTAGAGCAAAGTTACAGGGATCCTGAAGTTGAATTTACTTGTTTCGCTAATTAATAAGTATTTTTAGGTATATTATGAGTAAGATCACATTAAATTAATTCTGCATCAGTAGAAGTTGGAGAACTTAAAAATATCACCTAAAAATTTAGTGAAGTTAGTGATCATACAGGGGAATACGCTCAATAAGTTTTTACAGTGAGAATGTGAATTATTCCAACTTGTAAGTAATATGGCTTGATATATATCAAATTTAATAAAAAAATTTTTCTCCCACTTAAGTAAATCCCTCTTGCTCTAGAGAAGTATCAGTGAGTAAAGATGCATGAAATGCTTATTCCAGCATTATTTTGGTGGTTAAAATAGGAAAACAAAACAGCTGTTGGGTAAGAAAATTCCTAGACCACAGGATAGATAAACCAGATTATGAGCAAGTAGCTGCATATTGCAAAAAGTTTCTGCAATTAGTAAAGAGAAGTGAACCATAAGCAATATTTTAAAGGGTATAATTGATATCTGTAAAGAGGTAAGGAAGCTCATGCAAATGTGGAACAGTAGCAGGTGTTACAAAAAAAGGAATCAAAAAGTCCTCATATTAAAAGCTCAATAAATCCAACACTGAAATAATCATAGATGAGAATTTAATTATTGAATAATACAACTGTAAAAAGAGTTCAGCTACAATTCAGTGCAAAATACAAAAGTATTAACCATATGAATGAAATAATTTATATAGGTAAAGTATTATATATATCTAAAAATTAACAAGTGAGACCATTTTATGGTAGTACTTGATTTTTTGTATGTTCTCAAATAATCAATTATTAATTTTATATTCAAATCCAGTTTGTTGACAATTATGAATAGCATTTAATTTATATTTAGATGTTAACTAGTGAAGTTGAGCAATGTTTTCCTAGATTAAGTAGACACATGCATATAAGATTTATTTTTTCTATTAACTATATTTTACTTTAGATATTTTTCTATGAAATTACTGCTATTGTTTTTGATAAATCAAACGTCCTTTTCATTTAAATGCTAACAGTTCTTTACCAAAAGAATAAATACATTTTAATATATAATACTTATGATATATTTTGTCTTTAGGATAGCAGTTTTATCCCATTTATCAGAATATGCTACTACTTTCTTTTTGTATTTTCTGGTTCTTTAAATGTCTATATACTTATGACATCAGGGCCATAATGCAAGTGGTAACAGGCATATGCAAGGCTATGACTTCTATTCTGATACTATATTGACCCTGGTCTTACTGTGATACTTGAAACACTGGTGGTGTCTGAGCTACAGGCAGGTTCCAGCACTGCCCACAGAGCCATACAATGCTTGAGGTTGGCTTTGCTCACCCAAATACCATTGGGTGTGACCCCTACTAACAAAACAAACGCACAAACAGAAAAAACATAAGACCTTTTCCCTAATTTCCCAACCCAAGTAATATTATATTTAACTCGATCTTAATTCTCTCTTTCAATTTTAGATCTTAAAAAACAAAAATACTTTTTACCACAGTAATGTAATGTGCAATTTTTTTCACAGAATACATATTTGAAAATGAGCATGCTTTTAAAATGTGTGATCCCTTGAATTTCATTGATGTTTCCTTATTTCTCTTAATATTGTGCTAGTTTTGATAATAAAGCTATATACTTATAACTGCTAAAGAGACTAGATTTGTCTTAAACCTCAAAAGCATAAATCATTTAATGAATTAATATAATTGTGAGCACTCTTGCAACTACTGCCTGAATTAAGATATTTTGTGTGCATCCTAAAAAACCACTGATATGTCCTATCTTAATCCCAGTATCTGTAATTGTAACCACTGTCTTGATTTTTATAGTAATCACCTTTTTTAAGTTTCTTAAATATTTATTACCCAAATGTTTAACTTATATACTTGCATATTATTTTCATACTGGATATACTTTTTATATGTATTTAATATAAAACATTTTTCTATGTAATCCATATGTTACAGAACAGATTGGGTAACCTACAAATTCTGGATAGATAATTTCATACTTATAGAACTATATATTATACAGAAGGTAGTGGACTTGGTCATTTTTACTGATCTAATTTGGGTAATTTTCATCAGTTAGATGTAGTATCTGATTTTTGTCCCTGACTATCTGTCTCATTTATATTGTTAGCAATCTTTGATGCTATTACCTTGATCATTCAATTCATTAGGAATGTAAGTATTCTAATCCTAGTATTTTTGCTTTTTTTTTCAACACTTAGAAACACTGGTTGAAGTGCATCTTTTGCATACTATTATGTGGTTACCTAGGGATCCAATTACAAAGGAAGATAGCATGCACGCTTAACTAATTTGATATTTATTTGTAATTATTTTTTCCACTTCTATGCTCAAGACTTACTCCTGGCAGGGCTTGGAGCACCATGAGCAGTGCCAGGGATCCATCTCTTCTTGACAGTGTTCAGTCAAGTGCTCTTCTCTAAACTCTCTTTCTGGCCTCTTGAAATTCTTGATACAGATATCTCTCAGATACAGATATCTATCACTGACACTACAAATATCTTGCTATGTTTTCCTGAAATAAAGTATTATTATAACAGTAGCATCATTTTATTTTCCTTCCAAGTGCTTTTCATTTATTGTTATGTGGGAGTCCCTATAGACTGTGCTCAACACATTTTCCTGGCTCTGTTCTCAGGGATCACTTCCGGTGGGAGTTGGAATTTGTGTGCTAGAGATTGAACCAGGGTCGACTGCATAGGAAGCAAGCACTCTACCCACTGTACTATTTATCTGTTCAGACAGACAAGTGTTTTTATTTATTTATTTTGGGTTTGGGGGGGTTCACATCCAACTGTGCTCTGGACTTACTTTTGCCTCTGTGCTCAGGGAACTCTCCTGATGGGCTTGTGGGACCATGTGCATGCCAGGCATTGAATTTGGATTGGCTGCATGAAAATCCACCACCTTACAATCGCTTCATTCCCTACAAGTTCTTCTTAAAAAACACTGACTTTCCTCTTTAAATCTAGTAATTTTATTAGGTTCTACCTTAGTGACTATAGTTTTGAGTCTAAATTTTCATGTATATAATTTTTCTTCTAAAATGCAATTTCAAATTCAAGAAAATTTCCTGAATGATCATTTAGATAGTTGTTCTGCTTTTGCTTTTGTTTTTCTTATTTTTTGTTTCTATTTTTAATCATTCCTGTTATTGTTTTCATTTTAAGGCAATGCCATTAATATTTATCATTCTCTTGGAAGTTATTTATACCTTTTCTGTACCAAAAATATGAATTTCAATAAAGTAAAATTCACCCATTTCAGAGTCCTGTAGACTTTTTAAGAGTATGAGTTTTTTTAAACAATCACTAGAATCAGGATATGAAATATTCAGTAACCCACAATACCCTCATTATTTCATATTTATTTAAATATAAGAATGTCTCCAATTCTAATTTCTTTAGTAGTTGGCTTATTTATCTATATATGGTATCAATTGATGAAGATTCCATAAAAATGGAGTCATTCAATGTATTTTCAAATCTTGTTCTTTGAATTAGTGAACATTATTAAGATATTCTCATGTGTATACCTTTATATTAGCTGGTTCCATTGTTTCTAAGTAACTTGCTAGTATGTGGATATACCTGGGCTCGCTTCTTATTTCTCAGTGAGAAACATTCAATTATTTCGAGATTTAGTCTTTTTAATGTGCTCTTTAGTAATTTGTATGTGAGGTTTTGTGTGACCTCAGTTTTCTTTCATTTGAATACACATGTGGTAGCTGCATTGCAGGTATCCTGGGGAATATGCATTGAGAAAGGCATCTGCAACCAGCAAGACTGAAACTGGTGTCTGGAGCTAGGAAGAGAGGAGTAATATAATGTCAGTTCTCCTTAAGATCCAGCTGTGTCTTCGTTCTATAACTCTCCCAATTATTCCTGGATTTCATAAAATAAGTTACTATCTTTTGGACAGTTTATTTTTTATCTTCTTAGGCAGTTCAAAATAGATTTCTGGTTCTGCAACCAAAGGAAGGTTTGTATTATACCAACCTTTCATAGAGTCTGTTGAGGGAGATAACCACCGCTCTCAACCCTTAAACACGCATCGTGTAGCTTATGAATTGGGAGCATCCATTGTGTGTATTGGTTGCAATGAAAAGCTAACCCATTGTTATGAAAAGGAGGTGAGAGAAAATGAAAATCAATAACCTTGTATGGAACAGATGATATTTGCTAAAGGGTTATATATGGGCTGTCAAACATTGTCAATACAAGTTTTATTTTTGAAGCTCAATACTTCTCATTACAAAAGACTTTGTTACTTAGTATAGGCATTTTATTATATTTTTACTATGGTCATAGTCAGTCCTGCATCTGTGGCTAGGGAACACAGGCGCCTTTACATGAGAAATGAATGTTCTACACCTTTGAGCCATATCCCTGGCCACTACAGGCATTTTAACATTGCAAGTAAAGTTCAAGTCTACTTCCAACAAAAGAACAAGCCACATTGCATTGATTTTACTCATGCATATGCAGATAACTTCTTTTGTGTATATATTAATAAGTAAAATATGCATGAACTGAACTCTTAAAATGGGAGACTCAACGCTGTGCAAAAGCACTGCGCTATTTATATTCATTTTGACAGTAGTAAACTTTCTATGCCTTTGGAGCTTATTTTAAATATATAAATGATGTAAAAATACCTAAATTGGTTATTATGGTTCTTATGGAATAATTTAAGATATTTTGATGTTCATTCTTTTCTTGAATCATTTTATTACACAAACATTTTATACCATGTGTGTGATTTGAGCATGCTGATTGCTACGGCAGTAAAGAAGAAAGTTTGTGAGTTGGAGGATTAGAAATGGTCTTCAGAGAAATGTTGATATTGAATGGGGTCAAATCAATTATTTTATCGGAAACATTGCCATGCATAGGGATACTTTTATTAAATGGTATGTAACATGCTATAATGGGCTTTAGATAAAATAGTTATTCAGCAAAGCAATTAGATTTCCTTTTTTGTAGTGTTTTGAACATAGACTCACATGAGCGTCCGCGCATGTCTCTGAGTGTGGTGTGTTTTGGAATTGTACCCATATTCTCAGAGACTACTATTGTCTCTGAACTGGAGTGAGGGGTCACTTTTGGAAGTTCTTAGTGTACCAAATGTGCTGGGTACTGAACCAAGGTCAGCAAGGCAAGCATATTAATCCATATACTATTCTCTAGACCATAGGATAGAGTTTTGAACTCATATTATCTATATGGTTGCAGTCTTGACTAATATTTAAAGAAAACCTTACTTCTTTTGATTTTATTTCCTGTAATGCTTATTAAAGAAGGCATCCTCTAGAATACAATTGTATAATTATCCAATTTATGATGGATTATTTTATTATAATTAGCCCAACTTTTCTGTTGCAGTTTTACTTGCTGGCTTGAGTTGTGGAATTACTTAGAAATTTTCATCATCCTTTGGAAAAATAAACATACCTTTAAAAATGAAATTAGCTCCCATTTGACCCAGCAATACCACACTCCTGGGAATATATCCTGGGAACCCAAAAACACATAATAGAAATATCATCTGCACTTCTATGTTCATAAGAGCACTATTAACAATAACCAGAATATGGAAACAACCTGAGTGCCCAAGAGCAGATGACTGGCAAAGAAACTTTGGTACATCTACAAAATGGAATACTATGCAGCTGTGAGGAAAAGAAGTTATGAATTTTGCCTATAAATGGATGGACATGGAGAGTGTCATGCTGAGTGAAATTAGCCAGAAGGAAAAGGACAGATGTAGAATGATTGCATTACTTTGTGGGATAAAAATAATTTGAGACTAATATCCAAGCCAGGGAAAATAGGGGCCAGGAGGACTTATTGGTTGGAATCTACCACAACTGTGTGGGGACAGAGGTTAGGTAAGACTGAGAAGGGGCCAGTGTGCTAACAATTGTTGAATATAGTAACCCCAGACTAGAACTGAACATTGAACAAAGGCAAAAGGGTATACATGATAACCCCTAAATGTATGTATTGGAAGCCACAGTGTGCAAAGAGAGAGAGATGGAAATAGAGAGAGAGAGACAGAGAGAGAAGAAAAAAGGAGTAAAGGAGGAGGAGAAAAAGAAGAAAGAAGGAGGAAAAGGAGGAGGAGAGAAGAAGAGAGGAAGAAGGAAGAAGAAGGAAAAAGGAAGAGGAAGGAGGAGTAGGAGGAGGCAGAGGAAGAAGGAGGAAAAAGAATGAGGGAAGAAGGAAAAAGGAGGAGGAAAAGGAAGAAGAGGAATAGGAAGAGGAAGAGGAAGAGATGAAGAAGAAAGAGGAAGAAAAGATGAAGAAGAAAGAAGAAGAAGAAGAAGAAGAAGAAGAAGAAGAAGAAGAAGAAGAAGAAGAAGAAAGAAGAAGAAGAAGAAGAGAAGAAGAAGAAGAAGAAGAAGAAGAAGAAGAAGAAGAAGAAGAAGAAGAAAAGTTGGGTTATTATAGAGGCATGGGGGATGAAGGAGTCTGGGGTGCTGGGGTATACTGGACATTGGTGTTGGGAAGGGTGCACTGGTGGATGCTGGAACACTGTATGACTGAAACCCAATCGTGGGTTTGTAATTGTATATCTCATGGTTCACTGTATCACTGTATCACTGTCTTCCCATTCATCATTGATTTGCTCCAGTGGGCACCAGTAATATCTCCATATGACCTGTCTCATGCAAGTAGAGCCCAAGGGCACCTGCTTGCTCCAGGAACATAAAGAGCTTCAAACCATTCCATCAGGTCATGGGAGTGAGGTCTATAATTGTTACTGGTATTTGGCATATCAAGTACGACACCGGTAGCTTGCCAGGCTCTGCCGTGTGGGTAGCATACCCTTGTAGTCATCTCTAAATTCAGCATTTATTGATGAACCGTGTGGCCGCTTGCAGCCACGCGAGCTGGGCTGTGATAGGCTGGTCTGTTGGGTGGAGTTCTGACAAGGGGGCAATTTGGTTGTGGAAAATGGAGGCCCTCATGGAGTGGGGGGGAGAGGTCGCCTGGCTTGCTGCAAGGCTCTGCTGGGGTGGCGGGCCAGGGCTAGAACCTGCCATCCCTCCCGGGTGCCTTGTGAGAGATGGCACAGGGAGGGCCAGTAGCAGCTGTGCCCCATGTCTGTGAGTCTCTGGTTCAGCATACCTGGGCCGGATTTAAAAAAAAACCTGCTGCAGGGTGGATCTCGATGAGCTGGGCTATGATAGGCTGGTCTGCTGGGTGGAGTTCTGACGAGGGGAAGTCTGGATGTGAAAAATGGAGGCCCTCATGGAGTGGGGGGAGGTCGTCTGGCTTGTTGCCAGACATATGGCTTGTTGTGAGACATATATCTCATGGTTATATAATAAAATTAGAAAAAAATAAATTACTAACAGAAAAAATGAATATTATTCACAATATATTCATATGATCAATGTAGTCACCTAAGATATATTTTTTAAACCTAAAAAATGACTCAAATGAATTTTTTGAGTAAGCAAACAAACCTGAATGCTATAAAACCACACTTCAAAATGTAAAATTATTATGATCTTTACAAATAATTTAAAAAATATAACCTATTTGTAATGTACTGCAACAGAACTTCTGACATTTCTGTGTATGCAAGGACTTATTCTTGGAGTCATTTCTAAGCATAGAAATGTTGATTATGAAACATTTTAAAGTAATCATTTATTCTTGCCATAAATTCTGAATTATGTGTTCAAGTGATTATATGGTATACAGCATTATCAACTACATATAGTTGTTTTCTGGGATCAGCAACCACTGTCAAATTTATGAACAGGAATTTCCCATATATTTGCAAAAATTGAAGACGTTAAAATACACCTCCACCCCTTATTACCTTAATTAAGAATAAATGATTGGTTTCCTTATAATATTTTTGTGTTTTGATATGTGCTGTATTACATGGTACCATGTTAAATGTCAGAAAAAAAGAATCAAATCTATGCTGTTGGATGACAGGCTTAGCTAGTTTGGGAGTTTTGCTGTTTTACCCACTCACTGCTTAATCTACTTCCATGTTCTTAAGCCAAGTTTCATTCTAATGAGATCTCTCCTCTATGTAAACTCTGATGGAGGGGTGCGGCCATTACAGAAGTTACCTTGACTCTGAATAACTTCTGACTTATTATACATCTACTAAGACTTCTATGTTATCTAGATTGGGCACAGCTCCTCTTTATACCCACTGCACCTAGCGTGGGACAGTTAGAATTTACTAGAAGATTACCACACTGGCTATGTTGAGACTATCTTTAAGATTATAGGAATGATCATACTAGTTTGCCCTCAAGCAGGAGAGTGTTACCCTTTCAGTATATGGAGAACAAGATACTCAGAATCACCCTGGTGCAGATAATAAATAAGAAGGACCTTCTGGATACCATCTGGATTACATGAGACACACCGAAATTAAGATGGGTTACGTTATATCAGCCCCCGCTCCAGTGTTTAATTATCTCCAGAGATAATCTCCAGAGATAATCTAAGATGAAGGTATTAGTCCTTGGCATACTCCTTTGTTTATACCTGTAATAGGGGTGTTGCAGTACCCCTTTACAGTCTGTTTAGGGTTCTTTGTTGACATGACCCTCCCTGTCACAGATAGGATTACTTTGGTGTATATAAGGGGACTGACTTGAGACTCCTTCACCTTTTTCCCTTCTTTTGGGTAGGACTCCTCTCAGGTGAGATCCTCTCTGTTTGGCGGAGATTTCTGCTCTTTTGTGTGGTCTAAGTTCTGACCAGAGCTAGAGATCTTTCATTATATTAGATTGCGATGATAGAGCTTTTGTACTATTAAAAGCCTTTTCGGATCTGCTCTGGACTTGTGAGTTTTCATCCATTCCCTCAACGGCCTCAGAAGTAGAAGAGAACTTCTGTCCTGGTGCTGTAGGGGACCCCAGTGGCGCCCGACACTATACGATTGTGTGTAGTAGAAATAAGTCACATGCTGAAGTGACTGTGCAATTATTGGCTTATTCAGTCTTTGTTATATCAGTGAGGCAGATTCTAGATAGGTTAGCCATTTAACCTTTCCCAGCATACCATATAAATCCATTTCCACTTTCCCAGCATACCATATAAATATATGCCATACAAATATTAAAGGAGATTTTCATCTAACAGAAATTTTGTGGATAATATGAATTTAGCACCACAAGCTATTTGAAAATGTGAAACAGAACTTTTTCAGAACTTTTCGAGTTCATGAAATTAATTGTGAAATAGATGTAATAAGGGCAAATTAGTAAATAGATTTGCTATCTATGTTTAAATGAACTTATATAGTCTACACTTCCATCTCCACTATAAACTTTTTTCTAAATCAAAATAATTTGTAGTTTCAAACTGATGACAAGCATCTTCAAGGATCTTCTTAAACATGATATATGATATAGGGTACTTTTTATATGTTCCTGATATTACAGGGAGGAATATAGTCTGGAATTCTCTCTTTCTTACTGAGGGCAGAATAATTTTCTATTTGTTATCTCAGTATAGACAAAATACAATCATTGATTCGAAAGCTCCTTATGTATGGAAAATCCCTTTACACTTCATTCCATTAACCTTCATCTTTAGGGTTACCTTAATTTTCACCCTTTCTCTTTGATGCACTTAGACAGGATGGTCTCTTTCTATGTTTTTTCCATATTTCATAGAATTCATGAGAGAATAGTGAAGTTGTTATGATTATCCAGATATTTCTTTGCCTCAGCTTGCCCTATTGTTAACTTACCTAGTATCATAATTTTTATGTTAGCAAGCATCACACTTCTACCTTACTATTCCCCCAAATTCAGACAAGAAATGGATCCATTTTGACCTAAATTTTTCCACCAAATTTTCACAAACTCCACTATTGTGATTTTCAAGACTTCTGAGGTCAGACAAAGTGAAAATCCAGATGCATTTCAACAGTTGTGTACATCTTTTACTCTTCAGGAGTAATTCCTGAGTGCAGAGCCAGGAGTATTGGCTGAACATTGCCAGGTGTGACCCAAAAAAGAAAAAAAAACAAGGGAATGATTCAGTTTGTCATTACCTTTAGAGTCAGAGACATGTTAGTTTTCCCGGGGCGCACTGACATGTCTCTGAACTAGGAGAATTGATTACATTATGGTTTGATCCAACGTGGCCAAGTGTTCTTGGGATATCTACATGTATGTCCCACACAGGGACCTGTGGGAACAGAATAGTGATCTGGGGCAAAGTGAGGTTACGATAAAAAATATTTATGCCGTATAAAATTATGAAATCAGTCCAATTCTGCCGAAACTCCCATTGTGTCTGCTCTGGAGGTTCCCCAAAGGCAGGGACCAGCTCTCCACATAAGCTAAGTGTAGCTGGAAGGTTCAGTAGGGCGTGTCACCCAACAAGTGACTTTTTTCTTTGATTTTTCTCAGTAAAACTCTTAGATAAAATCATATTTTATACACTGATAGGAAAAACATGCAGATATTTATGATACATACAAGAGATTAGAAGATTTTATTTGTTTTAAATCTATACCTCTAAATAATCCTTTAAGAAAGTGTTTGTCAGTATATGTCAAGGGCCTTTGAAAAAATATGCCAGGTTTTATCTCAGAATCATATCTCATAACAAAATCCTATTTGGGATATGGTTGGGTCTGTTTAAGACATATAAGAGATCCCTTAAAGGAATGGCATTTACTTCTTAAAGGGATGGCTGATGTCCAAATTATAGGGACATAGAGGGAGATGGAAAAAACAGTTGAGGAGTCAGCTGAGACTGGGTTCTCAACCTGGCTGGTGAGAGTGAGTTGGAGGAGCAGAGAGCCTGGCGGGATAGGGTTAGAGGAGCAGAGGAGAAGGGTTAGCTGAGCTTGCTTAAAGGCAGAGCAAGGGAATAGTTTGAAGTATTAAAGGGGAGTTCACAGCCTCTGAACTGATTCTGGACCTGATACTGCCAGTTAGCTACATCACTATAAACTGACAGGATATGATTTGAATATCAGAAAATGTAAGATAAATTTGTCATGGTTAAAAGAAATTATTATTCAAACATGAAATATGATATGAGTAATAAGTGTCCATGACTATGGTGACTGTTTTAAAGGGCTGATAATATTTGTGAAAAGAATTATATAGAAAAAAACTAGAAATAATTAGATTACTGTGCAATTGGCTTTGTGAGTTGGATTTTCAGTGTCTATACATTTTCTTTCACTCTTCTAAATTTTATTTTTTTGAAATTGCCCTAGATTATACATACTAAAAATAATTAAAATAACCATTTTATAGATTTGTTGGTTTAAAATATTGGAAGCAGGACAGAAATCTCAGGGTTTAGCTTCAAATATTTTGATGCTCAGAGCAGCTTTGAGTTGTCGGCATGGGTTTTTTTGGACGCAGTATCCTGTGATTTAACCTTAGTGAATCCCCTCATAGTTAGTAATAGGAAAACTTAAGGCAATATTGAATGGAAAATACGCCAATCTTTAAACAAATGGGGGTTATTACTTAACATTTTGTGTAGAGCAGAGTGTTTATCTCCTGCTGCTATTTATAACATAGGACCATTTTTCATTTGAACCAGAATAGAAGAACCTGTGGAAAAGAAAAGAATAGCTCCTCCACCTCCTCTCTCTGAGGAAGTGACTGCAATCAATTCTGCCAGCTGAACGGCAGCTACAATTGGGTCTGCTTTCTTGAATTCACTGCTTGTGCCCACAGTCCATGCTGCAGTAGTTGAAGCAATCTTCCTTTAAAGATATTGATTTCCTATGGGACTGTCGTTTGAAATGATGGATCTTCAGTTGGGTTGGGACCGGGAGGAAGGACGGTTGTGTGTATGTTGTAGGCATGAATCTTGACAGGCTTTGTCCTCCACAGAGGGCAGATGAAAGGAATGAAATCATCGGAGTTGGGAGAAAATTTAAACTATTATTAAAATAATATTTCAGTAATTATGTGATTTTGAGACCAATTTAAAGTAATGAGGATCAGGTTAGCAATGACTTATATACCAATTTGATTTTTTAATGCCCTAATGTTACTCTATAAAGAGAGGGTTATGCACTTCTCAGCAGAAATATGAACTTTTATTGGCTAAGTGTGTGTTGGTAGCAACATTTTGTGTCTTATATTATGTAGATCTTTCAGTCTTATGGATGATTCTGTATTCATAGGTTGATTTCCTAGAGCCTACTGCTCCCTTAAATTTCAAAAAGAGTCTAGTTCCAGGTTGTTTCTTCCATCACCCTAAGATATTGCCCATTACCACTTTCTTCCTATCCTTTCTCCTCTTATTTCTTTTTAGAATTCTAAATCTCTAATATTTAAGACAGTGCATGAATATCGGGTTAGGTCTGTGCCAGTTTGCTTTTTACAAAGAGATCAAAGTGCAGGTCAACAGAAGCTGGGTTTGCCGGGAAGGAACTATTCTGGTGACTAATACTGCAGAAGGACACACTCATGTCATCCTACACAAGGGACGCAGACAAGCTACCGGAAGGATCTGACTAGACAGAGAAATTCACTTACCAAATAACATGTCCACAATGACACATACCAAATAACACGTATCAAATAACATGTCCACACTGCACGGAATACACGCATATTTGTATATGGGAAACAAAACAAAGCCTTCCACACAGCAACCACCTTTATGAAATGGAAAGTTGACCTGGGCTTTATTTTTGGCACATTTCGCTTGCTCACTGGAGGACATCTTCAGGACGCCATGTGCCATCTATTTTATACATACATTCATTACATTGCTGCTGGAAATACATCCCCAACGTTGTGGGAGGCAAGTAAAAGTAAGCCGAGAGTGACAGGTGGTTTTCTGTTCAGGAAGTCCTCTATTTACACGTTCCTCAGGGCCATCTGTGGTGAAGACATGGTGGACATTGTTAAAAAAGACATGGCTTAGGAGTGTTAAATCTCCTCCAAGTTAATTTCTTTTATTTGGTGACACTTGAAGACATATTTCTGTTGCCTCAGTGCTTGGGTCCCAGTCCCCATCTGTAATGTGTGATTCTTAGCATGCTGGCCTGCTAGTTTGGACATGGCCGTCGGTAGTCACCCTGGCTGGAAGCCAAGCTGTTGAATGTTGGCCTCCATTGCATGAGTTCCCCCCCAACAGGATGCTACAGCTGCAATGCCCTGCTCAGCTGTCTCCAGACCCTGCACATCCGTTTCCTGCTCAGAGACGGTTCAGACATAACACAGTAAAACCATCTGATACCAAATCTCAAACACATTCCTGTCTAGATGGCATTCCACACATCTGAGTTCCAGCAGTTTTCTTGATCGGTGTTCAAATCATGAATTTTCAGGCTCGACTCCATGCATACATTGAACCTCTGAAGAAGTGCCCGTGCAACATTCCCGCATGCCGGTACTTGAGTAATGGATCTGGCTAAAGGCACCAGGAGGCACACAGGCACATGCTCAGTGTTGCTGCTTGAGTTTGAACTCACTCCAGCTGACTCTGTGGGCTCTAGAGCAGCTTGACTCTGGGCTCACTGTAAGCACCCTGTTATTTTGCTCTGTAGTATGGATCTTCTTTTTCCTTCTGTTTGTGGCTGTTGTTGTAATAACTCTGGGTTACACACTTTCTTATGATTGTTGAACACATAGTTGAAAATACTCTGGGGCTTGTGTGCTTTTGTTGCAGAGCTCACACTCTTGGCATCTCTGAAGGCTGAACTAGTTTTTGCTGTTGTGCTGGGGTGTGCCAAGTTACAGTGTCTCCAATATCCCACTCAGGGCCCAGCACAATGCTGGGTTGACACTCATGCTTGCAAGGAAGGCGCTATACCTCTGAGCTGTCTGTGTGCTTCTATGCATACTATCTTCTCTGCAGTTTGCCATTGCTTCCTTCTGACAACATGAAGCGGGGGGATTCTATTCATTCCCTTTTTTGTCATTTTTTTTAAAATTTTTTTTTTATTTTTACAATTACAAAGATATACAATTAAAAAGTTCATATTTGGGTTTTGGTCATACAGTGTTCCAGCACCCATCCCTCCACCAGTGCCCATCTCCCACCACCAACGTCCCCAGTTCCCTCCCCTCCCCCCCAGCCCTCCTCCATGGCAGGTTCTTTATTTCTTTCCATTTCTCTCTCTTTATCTTTTTCCTTCCCCTCCAGACTATGAATTACAGAACATACATTAAAGGGTTGTCATGTGTATCTTTTTGCCTCTATTTAAAGCTCAGTTCTAGGTTGGCATTAGTACCCTCGACAATTGTTAGCACACTGTTCCATTTTCTGTCTTACCTAGCCTCTGACTCCCACACGTTTTGTGATAATCTCCACATTTGAAAAGACCTCCTGATATGTGTTTCACTTGACCTTGGATATTGGTATCATAATATGTACCTATATATTTATGTTATGCAGATAAATGCAGTCATTCTGTATCTGTCTCTCTCCTTCTGGCTAATTTCGCTCAACATAATCTTCTCCATGTCCATCCATTTGTAGGCAAATTTTATAACTTCATTTTTCCTAACAGCTGCATAGTATTCCATTGTGTAGATGTATCAAAGCTTTTTTATCCAGTCATCGATTTTCGGGCATTCTGGTTGCTTCCAGATTCTAGCTATTGTGAATAATGCTGCTATGAACATAAAAGTAGGGATGGTGTTTCCGCTGCGTATTTTTGGCTTCCCAGAGTAGATTCCCAGGAGTGGTATGGCTGGGTCAAATGGGAGTTCAATTTCTAGTCTTTGGAGGAATGTCCATATTGTTTTCCAGAAAGGCTGTACCAGCCGGCATTCCCACCCCTTTTTGTCATTTGTTTCTCCTGTTTAGGTCTTTTCTTTTCAATGTTAGAACAACCTAACCTCTTTGGTTGGAGTTTCATTAATAAGACTTGGCACTTGCTTGACATCTACTATTGTTGATATCCAATAGGTATTAATGTATTAATATACACTTTTTTCATAAGTTTTAGTGACTAGTCCAAGATGCAAAGTGTGGGTGTGAGTTTGTATCTGCTGATGTTTTTTGTATACAAAAATTTAAGTTTATTCAGCAGTTAATATCTCTAATCAATGAAATTTATTCTTAAATAAATTTGAGAATATTAAATAAATATTCTTAAATTTAACAATGCAAAAATTTGACTTTTTTATTTGACCATTTAAAAAACTGCTTAGATGGGCACTGGTGGCGGGATGGGTGCTGGAACACTGTATGACCAAAGCCCAAATATGAACTTTTTAATTGTATATCTTTGTAATAGTAAAAATAAAAAATATTTATTATAAATAAATAAATAAAAATTTAAAAAAAATTAAAAAATAAAAAACTGCTTTGATGGAAAATTTTCTCTGAAAATCATTTATTTACTTGCACCCAATATAGTAAAGCAAATTGAATTACTTGAAAGTGATAGAATATCAGCAGTGAATTACTGTATAATAAATAGATATTCAGGTCTGTTGGTTCATTTGATATTGGTTCATTTTATCCATGTACTTATTGGCAAGTGTGGTAATTCTTTGTTATTGCATTTAATGTAAATAGAGATCTTTTATATCACTTGATCAGTTCACATCCCGTTATTCATCGATATGCTCAAGTGGGCGCCAGTAACATTTCCATTTGACCCTATCACGTGCCAGCGTAGCCCAATGGCGTCTGGTTGCTTCAGGAATACGAAGATCCTCAAACCAATTATTCAGGGTCTTGATAAAGAAGTCCGACCATCTCGTAGGTGGGCGGCCACGTGATCTTTTGACATCCTGTGGGAATCAGTTGGTAACGGCTCTAGTCCAGCAGTCATCTCCAAATGCATTACATGTTCAGCCCATATGATTTTTTGATGCCTTGGCAAACGAGACAGCGTCCCTGACTCTGGAACAGCAACGGAGGTCAGAGCTCCGGATTCCTTCTTTCACTTGAGTGAGGCGTGATATTCCAAGCATAGCTCTTTCGATTCCTCTTTGGAGACCCGAATAGCATTCTCATCCTGCTTTCGTAGGGCCCAGGTCTCTGAGGCGTATGTTAATGCTGCGAGAACAGTGGAGTCAAAGAGATGTGCCCGGAGCCGGAGGTTCTTTGTCCTTTTAGCTATTACTTTGATGCTTTTGAAGGCATTCATGCCGCTCTCTCTTCCTCCTGCGCAGCTCAGGTTTTAGGTTATTCCTCATGTTGACTTCTCAACCTAGGTACACATAACTGCTACATTCAGAGATGTTTGTTCCATTGAGAGTGAATGGAGCCTCGGAACTTGTTCATTTCTCACGAACTTAGTTTTGTTGAGATTCAGCTGTAGACCTATCTTTCCACATTTTCGGTCGAAGTCAGCCAGCATTTGTGCCACTTGGCTAATGTTTGGTGTTATTGGAATGATGTCATCAGTGAAGCGGAGGTGGTGTAGTTGCCGACCATCTATCTTCACTCCAATTTCTTCCCATTCTAATTGTTGCATGATGTTTTCAAGGGTGGCGCTGAAGAGTTTTTGGTTCTGCTGAACCCCTCTTTTTTGTATAGAATGATGAGATCCTGGGGTGAATATGTAATAGAGCTCATGAAGGATCTTGATGTATTGGGTTTGAAAGCCCCCGTTTGGCTAGGGCTTCGATGACTGCTTCAGTCTCCACAGAATCAAATGCTTTCTTTAAATCAATGAACATAAGACAGAGTGGCATCTTGAACTCCTTACAACTTCAATGAGCTTGGTTACCATGTGGATATGGTTGATTGTGCTAAATCCTTACGGAAACCAGCTTGCTCGCATGGTTGTCCTTCATCTAATGTTCTGCCAATCCTGTTCAGAATGACTTGAGTGAACAGCTTGTAGATGACAGAAAACAGGCAGATGGGACGATAGTTGCCAATGCCATGGATGTTTCCCTTCTTGAACAGTAGAACTGTCCCACTGGTTTTTCATTGGGAAGGCACCTTGCATTCAGACAGGTAGCGTGTGAAGAGCCGAGCCAGTGAATTGATGAGTACTGAAAGCAGATTCTTCAGGTGTTCAGGTCTGATTTTATCTGGGCCTGGTGCTGTTCCCTTCTTTACTGACAAAATGGCATGTCGGATTTCAGAAGGGAGAACATTGGGATCGACATATCCATCCTGTAAAATTTGGTATGTGGGCACGTGGATGTGACTATCAAAGTGATCTGAGTAGAAGGTTGGATAATCTTCTCCATTGCCTTTCTGGAAGTAGTGATAGATCCATCAGTACGTTGGAGGGCAGTCGTCTTGGTCTTATAGTTGGTGAAGGATATGCGTGCATTGCGAATGCTTTTCCCGTCTTCTGCTGCATCTTCCATTATTTCTGCTCCTCTCTGAGGTCTTCCTTTATCGCTTCTCTGCACTGCTTTGCAAGCTTGGATGCTAGCAATTGGTCTCCTGACACTCGTGCCTTGCCACGTTGGCAAAATGAACTGAAGAATTTTTTGAAGACAGACTTCTTCAAGATCTTTTATATATAAAATTATATATATGGGTCTGCAAGCAGATGATTTTTGGTCATTATTTCCCTCTAATTTTATTTTTTAGCCTACATCACTCTATAAAAATCATAAGTAAAGTTGGCATATTAAGTCTGAGGTGGAAGTAAGTAGCTACTAGGAGCACAATTTTAAAAGCTGTGCATCCAAGAATATTAGCTTTAGTATATAGCTTTTTTTTCTTAACAAAATACTTTGTTCTTTTATTTTAAATTTTATTTAATTTTATTAAATTTTATTATATCACTGTGAGATATACAATTACAAAACTGTCCATGACTAGATTTCAGTCATACAGTGTTCCAGCACCCAGCCCTCCACCAGTGCACATTTCCCACCAATGTCCCTCCCAGGAATTTTCCTCCTCTCTTTTTTCTCTCCCTTCTCTTACACATTGTGGCTTGCAGTACATACATTTAGGGATTATCATGTCTGTCCCTTTGCCTAAATTCAATGCTCAGTTCTTGGCTGTTATTACCATTTACAACAATTACTGGCACACTGGTTCCCTGCTCTATACCTTCTGACTCCCACACATTGCGGTAGATTCCAACCACTGACAAATCCTCCTGGTCCTTGTTTTGCCTAACCTTGGATATTAGTATTATGCTATTTTTTATATCCCACAAATGAATTCAGTCATACTATATCTGTAATTTTCCAGCTAGCTAATTTCACTCAACATGATACTCTTCATGTCCATCCATTTATAGGCGAAAATCACAGCTTCATTTTCCTAACAGCTGTATAGTATTCCATTATTTAGCTGCTTTCAGTTCTTTGGTATTATTTGGTTATTTTAGTTTTTAGTTTTGGAGTCACAGATCTCAGTGTTCAGCATATACTCCTGGAACTACATTCAGTGATCACTCAAGAGATCACATGGAGTGACTGGAATTGGTTCCAAGCTGGCCATATGCAAGAAAAGCACTTTACTTGCTGAGCTATGTCTCAGGTTCCCATTTTCAGTTTTTTATTAAATACTTTATATCCTGGTTCTAAATTGCATTGTAGAGATTTTAAGTTGCTGGGTAAGTATGACATGGGATGACCATGTTATCACCAATATTAATAATATAATATTATGGGGGATTAGCTGTATTGTTTACATAAATATTTGACACCTAATGCATTGTGTGTATATAAGAGAAAAGAAGGGAGCGGGGAGAGAGTGAGAGAGAGAGAGAAAAGAGAGTGAGAGTGTTATTTTCCCAAAATGGTGTAGCTGACTCCTTGTTCACTGCCAATTTAAAGCATATTTTACTAATCTAAATCACAATTTTCAGCACCATTGTCACGAAAATAGCATTCTCACC
This sequence comes from Cryptotis parvus, assembly GCA_021461705.1. NCBI lineage: Eukaryota > Metazoa > Chordata > Mammalia > Eulipotyphla > Soricidae > Cryptotis > Cryptotis parvus. The sequence goes on from JAJIBD010026785.1 coordinate 161,130, forward strand.
TTCATTTTTTTGTGGTTAATTCTCTACTATATACTTTTTTAGAGGAAGATGAACTAGTATTTCTGTATGAATGTAAGGGTGAAACAGATCCAAACATCCCATCAAAGTTGTGATTTTGGGGGCAGGAGCCTAGTGAGTATGGCGTTTGCCTTGCACGCGGCTGGCCCATGCCGGCCCGGGTTTGATCCCCGGCATCCCATATGGTTCCCGAGCACTGCCAGGAGTAATTCCTGAGTGCAGAGCCAGGAGAAACCCCTGAGCATTGCCGGGTGTGACCCAAAAAGCAAAAAAAAAAAAAAAAAGAGTTGTGATTCTTATTCCAGTAAATTTTAGAACACACATACATACAAAATAATTCATTTGGTAGATATTTGTTGGTTATAACTGTCATTTTAGTAATGCTTTATTACCCAATAATTATAATCAGATTTAATCTGGAATGACACTTGTAATTTTGTTACAAATAAATACTAAGATTCAAGTGACCATTTTTCTTTCTGCATACCCAGCTCTGTTCAATGCTCTCTGTGCCCAGGGATCACTCCTGGCTGGGCGGGGGACCATAATCTGCTCCAGGGATTTCAAATGTGTGTATAGCATGCCGGGTGTACCTGTGTCTCAGACACAGGTACACCTGGCAGAGCAGAAACCAGCTTTCCCCCGTTGGACCCCCCTGCATTCCATGGACCACGAGAGCAACTTCCGACCCGAGTCCACCATCCCGATGGAGCCTCGGAGGAGCCCAGAGAAACACCTTGCTGGCAGCGATCTGTGTCACCATCCACACTCTGCAGCTGGTAAGATCTCCCCCAGCATATTAATCCAGTCTCCAGCCCACAGATTAATCCAGTCTCCAGCCCAGCTTGTCAGAAACCCAGCCTACAAGGACCCGCCCTGCAGAGACCCGCCCTTCAGAGGGAGAGTATTTCAAGCCCAGGAATGCTTGAGCCTAAGACACAGGTACACCCGGCAGAGCAGAAACCAGCTTTCCCGTTGAACTCCCTGCATTCCATGGACCACGAGAGCAACTCTCCGACCCGAGTCCACCATCCCGATGGAGCCTCGGAGGAGCCCAGAGAAACCCCCACACCTTGCTGGCAGCGATCTGTGTCACCATCCACACTCTGCAGCTGGTAAGATCTCCCCCCAGCATATTAATCCAGTCTCCAGCCCACAGATTAATCCAGTCTCCAGCCCAGCTAGTCAGAAACCCAGCCTACAAGGACCCGCCCTGCAGAGACCCGCCCTTCAGAGGAGAGTATTTCAAGCCCAGGAATGCTTGAGCCTAAGACACAGGTACACCCGGCAGAGCAGAAACCAGCTTTCCCCATTCGGGCGCGGCTGCTCAGGCGGCCAGCGATTTACCTCCAAATTACCACAAATATTCTACCCACCCCTCTGAGAGAGCCCCACAAAGTAATGAGAATATAGTGCCCGCATGGCAGAGACTGGCAAGCTGTCCAACGCGTGTTCGATATGCCAAATCCAGTAACAAAAATGTTTATTTTCCTGACCCCGAAAGAGCCCTTTAATACGGCAGCAGTAAGAAAGGCAAACAAGCAGTGCCTGATAAAATTTCACGGCTGTCCTAGGCTGCCAAAACGAAGAAGGACTAAAATGACTGTCTGTACTTTCAATGCACGTACACTGGCATCGGAAGCATATATTGAGGATCTGATGCTGCAAGCAAGAAAGATCAAGTATGACATCATTGGTCTGACTGAGAGCGAGGAGGCGTCAGTCGCATCATGCTGTATTTGACACCGGAGAAGAATTGTTCCTTGGAACATGTGATGAAAGAGGCGTCGGTGGCGTTGGTGTCCTTGTCAACCACGAACATGGCTGTCAACATTGATTCATTTGAATGCCTAACAAACCGAATAGGACGATTACACTTGAGGAGATGTGGCCCACTGCCAGCAATTTCTATCTTCATTGTCTATGCACCAACATCCACATACAAGGAAGATGAAATTGAGAAATTCTACATGGAATTGGAGGAGTTCTATAAAAAAAGATCACACCTTCTACAAGATCATAGTCGGTGATTTTAATGCTAAGATAGGACCGAGAAGATCGGCTGAAGAACTCCACATCAGGACCCATGGCCTAGAATGGAACAAACAGGGTGAGAGACTATCTGAGTTCATCATGTCCACCAAGACTATTTATGGGAACTCACAGTTTCAGAAGGCTGAAGCGAAACGTTGGACCATGGGAATCTCCTAGCGGACAGTTCCACAATGAAATTGACCACATCATCTTGAATCGACGGTTTTGTCTGACCGATGTTGCTGTCGTCCCCAAATTCCAGACAGGATCAGACCACCGTCTCCTTCGTGCAAAATTCTACTTCCCGCAATGGGGAGAAAAAGCTGCAAAGTTTAAGAAGAGAACTCCCAGAACGACCACCAACTGGGAACTCTTTGGCACCATTGCGGGCAACATGGGAAGATACCATCATTGATGACATCGATGAAGAATACAACCGACTGGTTCAGCACCTCCATGATTGTGCGAAGAATGCTGAGAGAGAGAAAGACACAAAAGGACGCTTGTCTTCAGAAACTCTTGAGCTCCTTCGCCAACGTGGCAAGGCGGGAGCCTCAGGAGACCAAATGCTAACGCCCAAGCTTGCTAAACAGTGCAGAGAAGTGATAAAAGCAGACCTCAAAGACAGAAGAGCAGAAATACTGGAAGATGCAGCAGAAGCCAGAAAAAGTATTCGCACTGCCCGCCTGTCCTTCACCAACTATAAGACCAAGATGACTGCCCTCCGACGCCCTGATGGATCTATCCATATCTATCCATATCTATCTATTGCACATCTTCCAGAAAGGCAATGGAGAAGATTATCCAGGACTTCTACTCAAATCTCTTTGATAGCCACATCCACCTGCCCACATACCAAATTCCACAGGATGGATATGTCATTCCCAAAGTTCTCCCTTCTCAAATCCGACATACCATCTCATCGGTAAAGAAGGGAACAGCACCAGGCCCAGACAAAGTCAGACCCGAACATCTGAAGAATCTGCCGTCGGTACTCATCAATACACTGGCTCGGCTCTTCACACGCTACCTGTCCGAATGCAAGGTGCCCTCCCAATGGAAAACCAGCAGGACAGTTCTACTGTTCAAGAAGGGAGACATTCACGACATCGGGCAACTATCGCCCCATCTCCCTGTTGTCCGTCATCTACAAGCTGTTTACATGAGTCATCCTGAACAGGATTAGCAGAACACTAGATGAAGGACAACCATGCGAGCAAGCAGGTTTCCGGAAAGGATTCAGCACAATCGACCATATCCACACAGTAACCAAGCTCATTGAGGTTTGTAGGGAGTACAAGATGCCACTCTGTCTCACGTTCATTGATTTACAGAAAGCCTTTGATTCTGTGGAGACTGAAGCAGTCATCGAAGCCCTAGCCAAACAGGGTGTTCAAACCCAATACATCAAGATCCTTCCTGAGCTGTATTATGGATTCACCACCAGGATCTCACCATTCTACAAAGAAGTGATCATTGATGTCAAAAGAGGGGTTCGACGGGGGTGATACCATCTCACCAAAACTCTTCAGTGCCACCCTCGAGAACATCATGAGACAATTAGGAATGGGAAGGAATGGGAGTGAAGATAGATGGTCGGCAACCTACACCACCTCCGCTTCGCTGATGACATCGTTCTAATAACACCAAACATTAGCCAAGCGGCACAAATGCTGGCTGACTTTTGACCGAGAATGTGGAAAGGTAGGTCTACAGCTGAATCTGAAGAAAACTATATTCATGAGAAATGAACTAGTTCCAGAGGCCCCATTCACTCTCAATGGAACAAACATCTCTGAATGCAGCAGTTATATGTACCTAGGTGGAGAAGTCAACATGATGAGACGACCTAAAACCTGAGCTGCAGGAGGAAGAGAGGCGGCATGGAATGCCTTCAAAGGCATGGAAGAAATAGCTAAAAAGGACAAAGAACCTCCGGCTCCGGGCACATCTCTTCGACTCCACCTTTCTCCCTGCATTAACATACGCCTCAGAGACCTGGGCCCTACAAAAGCAGGATGAGAATGCTATTCAGGTCTCCCAGAGAGGCATCGAAAGAGCTATGCTTGGAATATCACATCTCACTCAAGTGAGAGAAGGAATCGGAGTTCTGACCTCCGTCGCTATTCCAGAATCAGGGACGCTGTCTCGTTTGCCAAGGCATCGAAAATCAGATGGGCTGGACATGTAATGCGATTTGGAGACAACCGCTGGACTAGAGCCGTTACCGACTGGATCCCACGGGATGTCAAAAAGATCACGTGGCCGCCCACCTACAAGATGGTCAGACTTCCTTGTTAAGACCCTGAAGAAACGGTTTGAGGCTCTTCATATTCCTGAATCAACCAGATGCCATTGGGCTACAATGGCACGTGATAGGGTCCAATGGAAATGTTACTGGCGCCTGCTCGAGCAAATCGATGAATAACGGGATTTAAGTGATCAAGTGATCAAAAGTGTATAG